>CAIGQQ010033255.1:6745733-6767296 GCA_903798035.1 Danio albolineatus
CAAGGAGGCTAAAGACCATGGCCTCTAGCATCTATCGCTAGAGCACCCTTTTACAGGTCAGAGGAATGAGGTTTACTACGCACTACGCTAGCTGGCTTCTGTTACTCTCACCCCCTGAACCTCTTTCCCATCCCGGATGAGCCACCACATGTAACCCACCGGTCCTACTACACCCAACTAAGTCTGAGCTGGGATCAAACCAGTGATTCTTTGTATAGGAGTCAGTTGCTCTAACGAGGAAGCTAAAGACCATAGTTTCTAGTGTCTGTCACTAGAGCACCTTCAGAGATCAGAGGAGTGAGGTTTATCTGCATAGCACTTTACTAACTGGCCTCTGTTACATATGTGATTCATTTATTATGCTGTCTTAGATCTGGTTGAGGGGAGGCAGTGGTTAGCACTGTTGCCTCACAGGGAGAAGGTTGCTGGTTCGAGTCCTGGCTGGGCCAGTTGGCATTTCTGTGTGGAGTTTGCATGTTCCCCCATGTTAGTATGGGGTTCCTCCGGGTGCTCCGTTTTCCCCGACAGTCCGAAGACATTTAGATAAACTTAATTGGCTGTAGTGTATGAGTGTGTGAATGCGAGAGTGTATGGGTGTTTCCCAGTCATGTGTTGCAGCTGGAAGGGCATCTGCTGCGTAAAATCACTACCTGACTAGACAGCAAGGCAATAAATCAGCAGACTAAGCTTTTAGACGCAGCCTAAATTCTGACATGCCTGTTTAGCAAACCAATCAAATCTCTTTAGTAAACTTATTGTGTGTCTGTACATCAGTGTTCTTAGCTCTGATTAAAATGGTACCCTCTTCCATTCTTTCAGCTGGCCAGTATGAGGAGTTGGAGTGACCTGCGAAACGAGATCCTGTTTCTGACTGAAAACGCCACTGGCTCACCAAGTCTGATGTACCAGGCTGTGTCCCGAATTGTCTGTGGACACCCTGAAGGTGGTGGCCTCAAGATCAAATCCCTCAACTGGTATGAAGACAGCAACTTCCAGGCGCTGTTTGGTAACCACAACGACAGTGATGACCAACCGGTTCCAGCCTACGACAACACAACCAGTATGTCAACAAGCTTATAAATGTGTGATTAAAAGTTTTGTTTTTAGTTTTAATGAAAAAAAGCATTTTATTTAATATTATTATAATCTCAGTCTATTTATATTGTCATCTTCTGAACTAAAAAGAGATTTCTGTCCCTCCAATGAAAAAAACTATTGACAAAAATGTTGATCAGTGAATACTGAAACAGTGTCAGTCCAGTTTTCTGTGTTTAAGAGTTCAGTTTAGTTCAGTTCATTGTGGTTTAATATTCACTACTGAGAGTCCAAACACTAAAGAGCAAATCCATCAATGCGCAGCTCTACAGGTTCCGAACCATGCAAGCCTGTGGCGACAGTCGCGAGGAAAAAACTTCACCAATTGGCGAAAGTGAAGAATTAAAAAACCTTGAGAGAAACCAGGCTCAGTTGGCCACGACCATTTCGACCATTGCGTCGGAGGCTGGAGAACGCTGGACGTCAGCGAGACTTGTCTGTCCTTGGAGGGTCACAGGAATCAGCCTCATGCTGTCCACTCCTCCAATATAAAAAGAAGCTTTTAGGATTCTAGACATACTACTCTACAAAAATTAATAAATGAATAAATAAATAAATAAATAAATGAATAAAAGAATGAATAAACAAACAAAACAAAACAAAACAAAACAAAACAAAACAAAACAAAACAAAACAAAACAAAACAAAACAAAACAAAACAAAACAAAACAAAACAAAACAAAATAAACACAATGAAACTTTATTTTTTGAGCTATATATATCGGCGGAAGTAGCTGGTTGTTCACACCACAGAAACTAGGAATGATTTTAGTTATAGGAACACCTTATTGGGAAATAAATTAGCTCTAAAGTTTTGTCTTTTCAGACCCTACTTCAGAGTACAGTCTAAGCCTCCACAATAGGAACTACCAGCAATGGCTGAAGGGCTGAAGTATATGGCTGAATGGCTGAAGTATATGCTGAATGGCTGAATACATGCCAAAATATGTTGCTGATATATATAAAAACCTACATGTTTAGTCTAGGAATAGAAAAGTTAGATTTGAGCACTGTGGCGCAGTGGATACCGCTATCGCCTCACAGCAAGAAGGTTGCTGGTTTGAGCTTCGGCTGGGTCAGTTGGCATTTCTGTATGGAGTTTGCATGTTCTCCCCATGTTCTCGTGGGTGTCCTCTGGGTGCTCTGGCTCCCCCCACAAGTCCAAAGACAAGCGCTATAGGTGAATTGGTTGAGGTGAATTGGTCCGTAGTGTATGTGTGTGAATGAGAGTGTGTGGTGTTTCCCAGTGATGGGTTGCAGCTGGAAAGGGCATCCGCTGTGTAAAACATATGCTGGATGAGTTGGCGGTTCATTCCGCTGTGATACTTTATTCCATTTAACACAAAAGAAGATATTTTGAAGAATGCTTCCATATTAGGAAAACAATTGGAATGCAACAGGCGCCAGCGACCAGCATTTTTTAGAACTTCTTCTTTTGTGTTCAACCGAAGAAAGAACCTCGATTAGGTTTTGAAGAAGTGAAAGGTGAGTAAGGGGCCAATCACACTGAATGGGATTTTCAGTTCTGAAAATAAGAGGTGCATCACACTGCCCATTTGTTGACTTTAGAAAGGGTAGTTTGCTGTGCTTTTTATGTTGCTGGGCAACCACTGTGTTAACAGACTTTGTGCTGGAGCGCGTGACATTGGGAACTTATTCTGCACAGAGTTCTTTTTAACTGCAAGCACTCCATGTGATGCGCTCTGGCACATAAACAGTGCACAAAATGCTCGCTGCCAATAAAAACCATTTGAAAAAGCGCCCTCTCAACATAAAAACAGTAAATTGGTGTAATCTGGGCCTGAATGATGACAGAATTTTCACACGTTTACATGTAATGGATATCCTTGTATTGTGTTTCTAGCTCCATACTGTAACAACATGATGAGAAACATGGAAGCCAGTCCCATCTCTCGAATGATCTGGAGAGCACTGAAACCTCTTCTCATGGGGAAGATCCTCTACACTCCACATAGCCCTGCGACCCAGAAGATCATTCATGAGGTAACCACACTGAAAAACAAATATGCACTGATTTGACAAAGCAGTTGCATTAACATTCTCATTGACGATTTTCAGGTCAACAAAACATTTCAAGAGCTCGGAATTCTGCGCGATTTAGGAGGAATGTGGGAAGAAGCCAGACCGAAGGTTTGGAACTTCATGGAGAACAGCAATGAAATGGATCTGATGCGGGTTCGTCTTGTCTTCCTCTCATTACCTCCCCCATGTGGTTGGTAGTTGCATTGCAGGACGGGAACTACTCAATATTACCGATTATTCATTTTTATTTCTCTCTCTCCCCAAACGCAGACACTTCTACACAACAACCTCACGGCCAATTTCTTTAGTGCCCAGCTGGCCGGGACTCAGTGGAGCGTAGAGGACGTGATAAGCTTCTTGTCTAAGCACTCTGAAGACAGGCGTCCCCATGGAACGGCATTCACGTGGCGGGATGTCTTCAACGAGACCGACCAGGCCATTATGAGCATATCCCGTTTCATGGAGGTCTGAACGGCTCTCTTTCATACTATCATTTCTGTTCTCCTCTCCTCCCACATGCTTTCTATCTCATAATCCATCTGCCTCCCACATACATACTTTCAGATTAAACACAGAAACAACCAATCATAGGTCACATAGCCCATGCATGTCACAACCAGCTGGATTTCACGTTTTTCAGAAGAAATCATTTTGGAGGGAAATGAACTGCGTTCTTCCAATGTCTAATTGACCAATATAATGTGTCGGTATGAAAAAAAGGAGATGTGAAAGATAAAACGGAAGTGAAAAACAGAACATAATGTAGGCAATAGGGATCATTTTGAATCCATCTCCATATGTATGACATGATCGGAGAAGACAAACAGCACGCAATCACTCTTCAATGGGTCAAAAGTTCCCTTTTACAATAATAGAAGACCAAACCAAAGATTATTACAGGTCAAATTGATTATTTTAAGTCAGTTATCGATTAAATCACACATTGTGGTATGTTTAGGGTCTTATTTGGTCACAGATTAAGTCACGGGTGCTGATTTTGTTTTATAGTGTGTAAACCTGGATAAACTTGAACCTGTGAGCACAGAGGAGAAACTGGTGAACGAGTCCATGAGCCTCCTGGATAACAGAAAGTTCTGGGCTGGGATTGTATTCTTAGACGTACCGTCCAACAGCTCTGAACTTCCACCTAACGTCAACTACAAGATCCGCATGGACATTGATAATGTGGAACGCACAAACAAGATTAAAGATGGGTGAGTCAGCGCTTTCTTTACTCAGTTGCTCAATGACAGAAACTCCCATTTTTATGGAACACTCAAGTACCCTAGAGTTAAATAGCGGAGTTTTACCATTTTTTTAATCCATTCAGCCAATCTCTGGGTCTGGCAGGAGCATTTTTAACTTAGCTTAGCTTAGCATAAATCATTGAATCCGATTAGACCATTAGCATCTCACTCAAAAAAAATCCTATTAAAAAACTTTTAAAAGTTTGAGTCTTCTGTAATGTGTTAAATGTTAAGTTGCTGTCTTTTAACTCGATATGACTAGGAACTAGTCCATTCAGCCAATCTCTGGATCTGGCAGGAGCATTTTTAGCTTAGCATAGATCGTTGAATCGGATTAGATTATTAGCATCTCACTCAATTTTTTTTCCTATAAAAGCTTTACTCTTCTGTAGTTACATCATATACAAAGACCGATGGAAGATGAAAAGTTGCTGTCTTTTATGTTGATGTGACTAGGAACTAGTCCATTCAGCCAATCTCTGGGTCTGGCAGGAGCATTTTTAGCTTAGCTTAGCATAGATCATTGAATCAGATTAGACCATTAGCATCTCACTCAATTTTTTTTATCCTATTAAAAAAAAATCTATTAATAGCTTGACTCTTCTGTAGTTACATCGTATACAAAGACCGATGGAAAAGTTGCTGTCTTGTAGGTTGATATGACTAGGAGCTAGTCAATTCAGACCAATATCTGGATCTGGCAGGAGCAATTGTAGCTTAGCTTAGCATAGATCATTGAATTGGATTAGACCATTAGCATCTCACTCAAAAAATTGTTCCTATTAAAAAAATTCTATTGAAAGTTTGACTCTTCTGTAGTTACATTGTATACAAAGACCGATGGTAAATGTAAAGTTGCTGTCTTTTAACTTGATATGATTAGGAACTAGTCCATTCAACCAATCTCTGGGTCTGGCAGGAGCATTTTTAGCTTAGCTTAGCTTAGATCATTGAATCGGATTAGACTATTAGCATCTCACTCAATTTTTTTATCCTATTAAAAAAAAATCTATTAATAGCTTGACTCTTTTGTAATAACATCGTATACAAAGACCGATGGAAAAGTTGCTGTCTTTTAGGTTGATATGACTAGGAACTAGTCGATTCAGCCAATCTCTGGATCTGGCAGGAGCTAGTTTAGCTTAGCTTAGCTTAGCATAGATCATTGAATTGGATTAGACCATTAGCATCTCACTCAAAAAAATGTTCCTATTAAAAAAATTCTATTGAAAGTTTGACTCTTCTGTAGTTACATTGTATACAAAGACCGATGGTAAATGTAAAGTTGCTGTCTTTTAAGTCGATGTGACTAGGAACTAGTCCATTCAGCCAATCTCTGGGTCTGGCAGGAGCATTTTTAGCTTAGCTTAGCTTAGATCATTGAATCGGATTAGACTATTAGCATCTCACTCAATTTTTTTATCCTATTAAAAAAAAATCTATTAATAGCTTGACTCTTTTGTAATAACATCGTATACAAAGACCGATGGAAAAGTTGCTGTCTTTTAGGTTGATATGACTAGGAACTAGTCGATTCAGCCAATCTCTGGATCTGGCAGGAGCTAGTTTAGCTTAGCTTAGCTTAGCATAGATCATTGAATTGGATTAGACCATTAGCATCTCACTCAAAAAAATGTTCCTATTAAAAAAATTCTATTGAAAGTTTGACTCTTCTGTAGTTACATTGTATACAAAGACCGATGGTAAATGTAAAGTTGCTGTCTTTTAAGTCGATGTGACTAGGAACTAGTCCATTCAGCCAATCTCTGGGTCTGGCAGGAGCATTTTTAGCTTAGCTTAGCTTAGATCATTGAATCAGATTAGACCATTAGCATCTCACTCAATTTTTTTATCCTATAAAAATAATTCTATTAATAGCTTGACTCTTCTGTAGTTACATCGTATACCAAGACCAAAGGAAGATAAAAGGTTGCTGTCTTTTAGGTTGAGATGACTAGGAACTATATTCGGATTTCATTATAACAAACAAGGAACTATGCTGCTATACTATGACAGTCATATTATGCAGCGGCTGAAAATAATTCCCAGCTAAGTAACTATGTGAAATTGCTGCGTAATACCATTGTGCCTGCTTCAGCCATGGTGCAGCAGCAAAGTATCTTGTATATTAAGCCAGTATGAGAGTATAGTTCCTAGCAATATCGGCCTATAAAATAGCAACTTTTCATTTTCCGTCAGGCTTCATACACAATGTAACTACAGCAGCTTTAAATGGGAGAATTATCTTTTTTTTTTTTTAGCAAGATGCTAATGGTCTAATCCGGTTCAATGATTTACGCTAAGGTAAGCTAAAAGCGCTCTCGCCAGACCCAAAAACCACCTAAACGGCTTTAAATATAGTAAAACTCAGCTGTTCAACCTCAGGTGACTTGTAAAATGAGCATATTTCCCTCAAAAATTGCAGTGTTGGAGATATATTAGAGTTATATTAAGAATTCTTCTTTCCAGGTATTGGGATCCAGGTCCCAGGGCTGATCCGTTTGAGGATATGCGGTATATTTGGGGAGGATTTTCTTACCTTCAGGATGTGGTGGAGCACAGCATCATCAGAGCAGTTACTGGATCCAAAGAAAAAACTGGTGTTTACATCCAGCAGATGCCTTATCCATGTTATGTAGATGATATGTAAGTATTTCACTGCAATAAATATAGACTAATTAAATTATGCTAAACTAACTTATTTTAAACTTAATTATAGAGATAGTAAGTTGATGCTTCATGCTGGGTAATCAATAACAGCAGGAAGAATTAAAATCGAATGTTCTTTTCTCCTGCAGTTTTCTGCGCATTATGAGCCGCTCCATGCCGCTCTTCATGACTCTGGCCTGGATGTACTCAGTGGCCATCATCATCAAAGGTGTCGTCTATGAGAAAGAGGCCCGGCTTAAGGAGACCATGAGGATTATGGGATTGGACAACGGAATCCTGTGGTTCAGCTGGTTTATTAGCAGCCTCATCCCTCTTCTCATTAGCGCAGGCCTGCTGGTTCTTCTGCTCAAGGTACTAAGGAAACATAAGCAGATAGTTTATTTCACACTTTTGCTTATGTAAATAATATTTGTAGTGAGTTATTATGGCAATATTTTCCATTTTCATTTAGTTTAACTTAATTTTAATATTAAAATAAAATGTATACAAAAAATACAATACATAATTTGGTCACACTTTATTTTGATGGTCTGTTTGTTGTATTCAGTTACATGTCAACTAATTCTCATTAGAATATAAGTAGACTATTAGGTCGGGGTTAGGGGTAGGGTTAGTGTAAGTTGACATGTACTTGCAAAGTTTCTTATAGTCAGTTAAATGTCTGTTGAATGTCAGTATCAACAGATATTAAGCAGACAGTCTACTAATACTCAAATGGACCATCAAAATAAAGTGTTACCCATAATTTATATTAGTACGTAAATAATATAGCAAAAAAAGCACAACAACAACAACAACTATATAGAGATAAACAAATAAAAATAACCGACACCCAGTAAATTACTAAAACTTTACCCCCTATAAAATAGAAAAATGAAAGGTAATTCAACAGTTTTTCGAAGATAATAAAATAAACAAATAATAAATGATTTGACTGTAGCCTAAATTCCTTGATGATCCCTTTGTAGTGATGTTACAAATAATACTAATAATCCTGTCATTAACTAAAACATAACTTAACTATCATTCATTTCATCGTCGGCTTAATCCCTTTATTAGTCCAGGGTCGCCACAGCGGAATGAACCGCCAACTTATCCAGCATTTGTTTTACGTAGCGGATGCCCTTCCAGCTGCAACCCATCTCTGGATGTTTATCCATACATTCTCATTCACACACATTCACCTGTACCGCATGTCTTTGGACTGTGGGGGAAACCGGAGCACCCGGAGGAAACCCACGCGAACACGGGGAGAACATGCAAACTCCACACAGAAATGTCAACTGACCCAGCCGAGGCTCGAACCAGCGACCTTCTTGCTGTGAGGCGACAGCACTATCTACTGCGCCACCGTGTCGCCACTAACTAAACTATCTATGATTATTAGAATAATATTAATATAAAAATATCACATATAAATCCTAAACGAAACGTAAATAAAATTAGCAGCTAACCGAAATAAAAGTACCAGAATTGCAAAAGGAAGCTGAATAATAATATAAAATAGTTGAAAAAAAAATCACATAGCATATATGAAAAATATTAATGAACATTAAGGGTGCTTTCACATCTGTGCTTCGGTTCATTTGGTCTGGACCAAGGGCAACAGATGATACATTGTAGCATTTTTCTGCCGTTTTGGGTCCTTTTCATACCACACTGACTGCTTTGGTCCGAACCAGTTGAAAAAAACAAAATGCAGCCATGTGACAAAATCCACATCACTCATTGGCCAGATGTTATTGAACGCATTTCCTAAACTGCTTTTCAATTGGTCAGAATTAAAATGGAAAATGCCAATGGAACTCCTGCAAGTAAACAAACCGGCAGACACAAAATGCCGCTGCACTGGTCGATTGTATACCTGGTCATAGTATACTATATAGTAAACATCACTCTAGACAAACTTTGCATTTCGAGAATGAAGCACGACTGTGGCTGGAAAACGTTTTAATGCATTGCAATCGGCGAAGGCGTTAGGAGTAGGCGTGATTAATTTAGCTAATCTGCGACATGGTCATCTTCTGGAAATATTACCAACGATTGATCAGGTCATATTTTTCCCTCTCTCTCTCTGATTAAAACTGCTAATAAAGAATCAGAATCAGAATCAGTTTTAGTGCCAAGCTTTGGCTACAGAAGCTTCCAGTGTACATAAAGTGACAAGTGACAACACAGAATAAATATGGAAAAAAAGACGATAGACAGCCCAAAAAGATCTAGATGTTGAAATGTATGTACAGATTTGTTATAAATACACAGGTTATAAGGTGCTGTGTACAAATGCGCAAGAAGTATTGCATTGTATATTGTTATAATATATTGTTTTAATATATTTGTTAATATATTTAATATATTTGTTTGTTATAATATGTTGTTATAATATATTGTTTTAATATATTTGTTAATATATTTAATATATTTGTTTGTTATAATATATTGTTATAATATATAATATATAATATATATATATATATATCAACAAATATTTTTCGTCCAAACCCCATAAGATGGGACAGCGCGTCCGACTACAGCAGGTGGATTAGTCCAAAAAGGCGCAGTACTTTTTGTGGTTGAGTCTGAGTTCGGATCATGTTCTCACCACAAATAAATCCCTCCAGGGTTCGTTTGAAACCTCTTCAAGTAGGTCTCTTTTTTTAGTCAGCTTTTGGTGCGCAACCGAGTGCAATTGCTACATTCACACCTGCCCAAACGAACTGCACCAAGAGGGAAAACAAACTCTAGTGCGATTCACCCAAACTAAATAAGGACAGCGTTTTAAAAAATAAAAACAGAAAAAATACAACTATAAAATTTAAATAATACTTAAGTAACACTGTTATTATTAGTAGTATTTATTTATTATTATTTATATGGAACATTCCCAATAATTAGCAATAATAAATGTAATATTTTAAGATATTTCTATTTTCAAAACTGTTGTAATATATTATGATTAATTATTTAAATAATTAACTCTAACTCTGTCATTTTCGAATAAAAACAGTAATAATAAATCTGATTTCCCTCTCCAGATGGGAAATCTCCTGCCCTACAGTGACCCTGGCGTCGTCTTCCTCTTCCTTGGGTCATTTGCTGTAGTGACCATCATGCAGTGTTTCCTGATCAGCACAGCATTCGCACGTGCCAACCTGGCAGCGGCCTGCGGGGGCATCATCTACTTCACCCTCTACCTGCCTTATGTGCTGTGCGTGGCCTGGCAGGACTACGTGGGCTTTGCCGCCAAAGTCATCGCTGTGAGTACCTATAGAAAACATCTTTACAGTTACAAAGTGCAAATGTGTATGTGCTGGTTATCATTCAGTATACTGCTAAAGGAATCTCATTTATATTGCTTTCCTTATCTATAATGACTTATACAGTAGGGGCGATGGGAATATCTTAACTGTACAGTTGCACTTTGCTTTGGTTCCTGATCTGGCTAACCCTAGATTACAAGGAATCTTCACTATAGGGTGTTCCCTTTTAAACCAGTTACATGCTAGTGACTGATTGAAGATCTGCTACACTATCAAAAGTATCAGTTTAAAGCAAACCAGCATTAAAGTGTTTCTATCTGCTGATAATGTGCATTTTGATCACTAAAAACATGATTTTAATTGCAATGTGTGTTTTAGCATGACACAGCAACGTATAAATACTTTATTTTAGTGTGCTTTCTCACAACCTATTTCATATTTTAAACATTTGATCAGTAGGATTCAAACCGTTGATCAGCCTGCTTATTTCATGGTCGTTTATTGTCCTTATTTATGGTCATTATTAATATTATTATGAAGTCATAAACGAATTAAAACTAGTATCTCTCTTTGCAGTGCAATATTTGGCCAAAGTTTCGTCAGTTATGACATGTTAGACTGAGAGAAAGTGTGCACGAGAGAGATTGTGTGTGAATATATGTCCTGGGCATATCTAATAGCTCATAGTAACATGTGCTTGCTACCTCTTCACAAGAAGACACTTTTTTGAGCATATTTGTGACTTGGTCGATCAATTTCGACTCCCTGGTGTAGCACACGTGATCAAGAACACACAGTGGAATAGAGATTTCGACAACTGTCACTTGTTTACTATGGTAAAAGCCTAAAAACTGACTAGAACCAGAGATTTTCTTACTATGTAGTTGAAAAACTGGCTATTACTTATTACTGGAGAAAGTGTAACTTTCCACGAGGCAGTCATGTAATGGCATTAATGGCATCTGTGGCCAGCATTTCTTTTTACAACAGACCTTATGGACTTGTTATCTCATCTTGTATATTGCACAAGTGATTTGAATTTGAATTTAACGGTGATATCATTGAAATCACTCAACAAAAAGATGTCTTTCTGCAACATCAATAATGAAGACTGAATGATCTGTAAAGTAACTGAACTATGAAACATAAATGTAAATTAATACTTTAAAATACTTAAAATACTATATAAAAAAGCTATAGAAAGAACAGCGTTTTATTAAAAAAATTACACATATTACACCACATGTAATATCGTATATAGTAATGCCATAAGTGACTCCGAGTTGACACTGCATTCCCTTCTATATTCATTTGTTCATTCATGGGTTCTCCTTCGGCTTAGTGCCTTTACTCTTCAGGGGTTGCCACAGCAGAATGAACCGCCAACTAATCCAGCATATGTTTTACACAGCGGATGCTCTTCCAGCTGAAAACCAGTACTGGGAAACATCCATACACACTTATTTACACATACACATTACGGCCAATTTAGTTTATTTAATTCACCAATAGCGCACAGCTTTGGACTGTGGGGGAAACCGGAGCACCCAGAGACACGTGAACACAGGGAGAACATGCAAACTCCACACAGAAATGCCAACTGACCCAGCCGGGACTCGAACCAGTGACATTCTTGCTGTGAGGCGACAGTGCTAACCACTGAGCCCCCATGTCACCTCCCTTCTATATTATCAGGGTACAATAAACGTATGGTTCACTATGAACATGTTGTTTAATGTAAAACATGTAAGATTATAGGATCAGGATGTCTATTCATTAAATGATAATCTATTTCCCCACAAAAGCTGTTAATTCAGCATAGAGATGACACTCCCCATTGACATCCATTTAAAAAAATGTCCTCTGGTCTCCTACCCCATGTACTGGCAGACTAAAAGTGTTAACATTAGCCATTATTATGCTGGGATTGGAATTATTTTATTTTCACACCTTCAAACCAATTGAAATAAAGAATTTCAACAGACCATAGAATAAATAAATATATATAATTTATCAGTTAGAGCAATAATTAACAGCTAAGCCCCAATAAGTGCTCAAACCATACCTGTCAATCCATCTAAATGGATTACTGGAAGTCTGAAAACTGGTGTACACTTACCAATGAGAGGACCACTTTACGCACATGTGACTTGCACGAAGACATTTTAGTGTGCTTCGAAGTGTTGACAAGTTTGAAGTGAACCAAATAAAGAAAAAACTGCAACACCATAACAGTCTTAAATGCAACAACTTACATTAATTCATTAATAAAAGAGTGAAACTAATTTCAGAACAAAAGAATTGGTCCTAAAATTCTAAAGAGTAAGTTTCAGAATCAGAGCTGCCTCTATAAAAAAGTAAATACCCTAACTTTCGGACATAGATAATGCAATTGCACCATAGATGGTGAAAAATAATAAAAGTAAATGTGTTATTTTGGACCATTAACTGATATTATAACAACTTGCATTGATGTTGTGTCCACAGAGCTTACTGTCTCCTGTAGCGTTTGGGTTCGGCTGTGAGTATTTTGCCTTGTTTGAGGAGCAGGGTGTGGGTATTCAATGGAATAACCTCTTCTCTAGTCCCGTGGAAGAGGACGATTACAACCTCACCACCTGCCTCATCCTCATGTACTTTGATGCCTTCCTGTATGGTGTCATGACCTGGTACATCGAAACGGTGTTCCCAGGGCAGTATGGCATTCCCAGGCCATGGTACTTCCCTTTCACTAAATCTTACTGGTTTGGAGAGAACAGCACAAACAATACTGCAATGCACGGAAAGAAGGGCAATGCAGGAGGTAAGAAATCATTGTGATTACAAATTACAACATATATATACAGTATTTAAATATATACCGTTCCACATAGCAAACTTTTTCTGGCCCATACAATCAGCTTTTGGTTGGCCCATATGCCGCAATGAATTACGCGACCAGACCAAGCCTAGCTTCCAGACAAGGGCCAGCCTGGATCATATCTTGGTCAAGTCTTAGCCAAGCGACCTAAAAATAATTTAAAATAATTTAAGTTTATTTTAAATGTGGGTCAAGATAGGCCAAATTTACATGGCCTACATATTAATTTTTAACATTTGAGCCAAATACTACATTTCAAGTCTTAAGTGTCTCCTTAAAGATGGTGCCACCTCTTTCAAACCTGGCTATGTTTGGCCGATATGTTGTACGCCAGTGCCAGACGAATGCCAGGTGTGCCAGCTTTATGCCAAATCTAGGCCAGAATTCTTTGCTACCTGAGATTATATACCAAATGTGGAAGACATTGTTTTCAAGTTTATTGAAAAGGACAATAAATTAAATCTGTCTTGTGTTGTTTTTGCTGTTTTTAAAGCCGTTTGCATTGAAGAGGAACCGACTCACCTTAAACTGGGAGTATATATTGAGAATCTTGTGAAGGTCTATCGGCATGGTAAAAAGCTAGCCGTGGATGGGTTGACACTTGGTTTCTATGAAGGTCAAATAACGTCCTTCCTGGGTCACAACGGAGCTGGCAAAACCACCACCATGTAAGTTCCCATTTCTAATTAAAATCAAATACTGATTTTTAGATTAGCAGTAAAAGTTATGTTTAAGACTGAATACTTTTGCTCAGTGAGGAGAGAAGTAGCAATAGTGACGATTTTACAATGTGGTCATTTTGAATTGTAAAAAAATATTACACAATACCTTGGTAACACTTTAGTATAAGTACCTTTAGTTTAATTACCTGACTGTTATAAAAATATTCTAAACCTAACTACTACCTTAATAACTAATAAATAGCAAGGCAAGGCAAGGCAAGGCAAGGCAAGTTTATTTATATAGCACATTTCATACACAGTGGCAATTCAAAGTGCTTTACATAAACAGAAATAAAATTGAAGTATAAGAAAATAAAAACAAATAATAAAAAACAGATAAAACATTAAAATGAGTAAAAACAAGTTATAAAAGAATGAAAAAGAAAAAGAAAAGACACAGTAGTGCGATCTGTCGGACGTAGCACAGTGCTCATTCAGTAAAGGCACAGCTAAACCGATGTGTTTTCAGTCTTGATTTGAATGTGCCTAATGTTGGAACACATCTGATCATTTCTGGAAGCTGATTCCTGCAGTGGGGGGCGTAATAGCTGAAAGCAGATTCACCCTGCTTTGACTGAACTCTTGGAATTTCTAGTTTATATGATCGTAAAGATCTGAGTCATCTGTTAGGTTTGTTAGCAGCAAATTATAAGTTTACTGAGGCGACAGTGAAAGTTAATGGTTTATTAAAAGCAAGTATTGTACCTTAAAATAAAGTTGTCAAGGTTTCGGGTTGGGGAAAAGGACGAGGACTGAATTGCAGAACAAAAATGGGTTTTATTTATAATAAAATAAAATAAAAGGCAAAATAAACTACCTCGAGGGGGAAAACATAAATAAAACAAATAAACAAACAAACTTGACAGGCTGGCAGGGATCAGGACTGGGATCAGGACTGGAAACAAGACAGGACTAGAAACGACGATGACGAACTGGTACAGGACAGCAGACATGAGGAGAATATAAAGCAGAAATAATTAGCAAACAAACAGGTGAACATGATCAACAAATAATGGGTTAACAAGGAGGGTGGGGCTAGACATTAGACGGGAGAGCACATGACAACACAAGCCATGTGCTCACATAAAGACTAGAACACGCAGCCAATGAGAGAACTCATTAACCTGGTGTTCAAAACAGACAACGGAAACACGCGGCCACTATGTAAACACAGGGCCACGTGCTTACAGACAGACGAACACCAGGACGAGGGCGCACAATCGCGAACACGCCCAGAACCCACGCGCTTGTATCAAGCGGGAGCGCGAATGGTCCAAGCGCACACACAATTGGCACTCATACAGAGACACAATGACAACACACAGGACTAGACAGAGCTAGTGTCCGGACTCTGCCACCAAAACAAGAATTAACAAGACAGGAGTGGCAGAACTCTGAAAAAAGTATGAGCTAGTTTTTTTCTATCCTTTTATCTGCAAAATGTAAACTTTCAGTTGACCTTCAATGTTTTAGGTCTATCCTTACTGGCCTTTTCCCTCCCACCTCTGGCACTGCATACATCATGGGTAAAGACATTCGTTCAGAACTGAGTTCAATCAGGCAGAGCCTCGGAGTGTGTCCACAACACAACGTCCTCTTCAGCATGTAAGTGCCTTCATCAGACCTACTGTAAAAAAACAATCATTAACAATAATTCAACACATTTATTTGTATAAATCAAAACCACCGTTTGCTTGGGATTTCAGGTTGACAGTAGAAGAGCACATCTGGTTCTACGCTCGTCTAAAGGGTCTGTCTGAGGAAGAAGTGAAGGCCGAGATGGAGCAGATCTTGTGTGACACTGGCCTACCACACAAACGCAAATCCAGAACCAGCCAGTTGTCAGGTCGGTGACATTATGACCTGGGTCCAGTTGCCTGAAAGTCCTTAAGCTAAGAAATCCCTTAGTTTGAAGGTTAAGGGTACCCTTAGTAAAACTTGGGTTGCATGAACAGAAACCTAAAGGTCAACTTAAGGAATTTGAGGCTGCCATTAATGGTCCGTTTTCACTGAGTGGTACGGTACGGTACGGGTCACCTTTATCAGGCTTACGTTTCCACTGCTAAAGGGTACTCTTTTGGTGGGTGTGGTGTGCGACAGAAAGTTTCAGTCGACGTCATTCTCGCTCGAGGTAAATGTCTACAGTAAAGCTGTACGGGTCGTTCCAAATCATATGAGAAGCACTTCTCACAAAACAGAGGCTTTATTATACACATAAATACTGCTGTATAAATGTTCATTACTAACCTTTCTATGAACATGATCTGATTATAACGGCAGATCAATGATGCGAAATAACCTACTGTCCGTGATTGTATAAAATAAATAAATAAATAAATGCAGCATATATGAACACATACAGCCCCTTACAGTCTCCAATATGATACCAATTACAGAAAAACTACACACAGCAGACATTTATGCCTTATTTAGGTTCAAAAACAACACGAAATCTAGCCCACAGTCAATGCAAACCTCTCATCTCTGTCTTTAATCTTCACCAGCACATGTAGCCTCTTGTTAGAGAGTAATTTCGTCATTCCGAGTTCATAATAGTCCAGAAGGTGATGATGATGGTTAAACATAGCAGTTTCTTCATGTTTGCTGAAACAATAATTTGATCCTTTGTTTTTTTCGGCTTCCCCTTTGTTTCTGCACGCTTCAGTCTCGCGTTTGTCTGTTTCTGAAAGGATCGGGTTTCAAAAGCACGTCAATAATCAAGCGCACGTTATTATCATCAGCCCAAGAAGTTTGTTATTTCAGATATTAATGCGCACGTGAGAAAGCTAAAGCGCTCGCGCTTTAGATGGGCTCGTAAAAAAACTACGGGGCACAGGGGAGAATCTGCTTTTCTTCTTGGCTTTGTGGCTGTTCATCAAGACAACGACAAGGTTTGTTTGAGCTCGGGTTGACCATGGCTCATTATTATATGTTTATATTATTTTGGTGTATTGTCTCTCGGCTGGTGTATTAAACATGGCGGGTCCTTTGTTTTCATTTTGGCTTGTAGCGCGAATAAATGACGTATCTCTGTAAACCAATAGCGTTCAGCTGCACATCTAGCTCCACCTTTAGGTAGCCCTTTGGTACCCTTGGTACCCTTTGCAAAGAGTGACCAAAAAGTGGTACGGTACGGTACGGTTCAGTTCGGTACGCTTTTAGACAGTGGAAACGACCTTAAAAGCGTACCGAACTGTATCGTACCATACCACTCAGTGGAAACGGGGCATAAGTATTTCCACTTAATGATCTAAGTGTACCCTTAATTGTTACTGCAAAGTCCTTAGTAACCATTTCCCCTTAATAACCAAAACAGCTCCCTTAAATGAGCTAACAACACTCAAAATGCATGCATTCTCAGGAAGACATAGCTAAATTTACACAGTGTGTCGATAGCTCGTCTGAGCAGGTGTGCATCCATATGAAATTGCAGTTTCAGTGCAGATTCAAAAGGATCTATGTGACCCCGGCCGAGTTTTATAGGTCCTTCATGCATTATGTCGAAATCGACTTGATATGGGAACGTCTCGACTCGCTTAACAGAAAGAACAGCACAGATGATGTGTATTGCAAGACAGTTTTTGCAAGACAAGCATATGTGGTTCATTATGATCTGTGACGTAACTATAACAATTGTGGTGCAAGTTGGTATGGCATTTTGGTAAGAATGACAGTTAAGAAGTTTGTTGCAATGCTCTTCCTCCTTACCTCAGGGATTTGTTACCCCTCAGGGACACCCTTAAGTTAAATTACTTAAGGACTTTCATGCAACCGGGCACTGAACTTTTGTTCGTTAGTTGGCTTTATTGCTTGCAAGTTTTCATTTTGTTGTTCTTCAGGTGGTATGCAGAGGAAGCTCTCAGTAGCTCTTGCTTTTGTTGGAGGGTCAAAGGTCGTCATTCTGGACGAGCCTACTGCTGGTGTGGATCCATACGCTCGTAGAGGCATTTGGGACCTTCTATTGAAGTACCGTGCAGGTAATCCAATGCATTTAGCCATTTGTTGTTCATTTTGGATTTGCAATTGAAGAAATTTACCAACATGTCTTTATTTTTCAGGTCGGACAATACTTCTTTCCACCCATCATATGGACGAAGCAGACATTCTGGGTGATCGAATTGCCATCATCTCCCATGGAAAGCTTTGCTGCGTGGGCTCCTCGCTGTTTCTTAAGACTCAACTGGGAACCGGATACTATCTTACGTTAGTGAAGAAAAACACTGAACCTTCTCTCAGTTCTTGCAGGAACTCAAGTAGCACCGTGTCCTTTGTTAAGAAAGTAAGTACACTTCAGGTTGCGAAAGCAAACACTGAGTTATTCGGTAAGACGCTAAGTGCTGTTGTTTGATTGATTTTCTAGGATGATAATGCATCCGAGAGCAGTTCAGATGCTGGTCTAGGTAGTGACCAAGAGAGTGAAGCTGCCACAGCAATTGGTATGACAACACCTGACCTACAACCTTAAAGGACAACTCCTTTTTTTGGTCCCCTGGAGTTTTACCATTTTAGAATCCATTCAGCCGATCGCTGGGGCCCTGTTTACACTAATGCGTTTTCGTTTTAAAACGCATAAGTTTTGCATATTTCTGAATATGCCATCTGTCCACACTATGCCGGAGTTTTCGAGCCCCAAAAACAGAGCGTTTTGTAAACGCTGGAGAGGCCGTTTTCATTCTAAAACGCTGCTGCTCCGTCTCAGTGTGAGACTGGGGCCTCAGTGTGGATGGGGGAAACGAAGACATCTGAAAACGGAGGCGTGACTGCAGAGATTCCCTACTAGATTGGGGCTTTTGGGTGATTGCGTATCCTTCCCTTATTCATCAAGCCCCTATCACATGACTACAACGCCACCGGAAGACGGCAGACCAGCCTTCACTGTAAACAACACCATGGAAACAGAAATGGCAGCGTTGTAGGCGCCATTGTGCAGTTAAACTCTGCCTTTTTTACTACAACAGCTGCATATATTCACAAGAGGCAAGCTATTGTTCGAGCACTCACTAATCGCGGCGGAAGCCCTATTTAGAATGCTGAGCGAGACACATGCTTCCTGTTTATACTTGAATGCACATGCACAGAGTGCACGAATGGTCACGTGATATACGTTTTCGCTGGAGTAGTGTGGACGGAGATATGTTCAGAAACGCTGGGTGAAACGCTAGTGTGGACGTGGATCGTTTTCATGCTAAAACGCCGTTTTAAAACTAAAACGCACTAGTGTAAACGGGGCCTGGGTTCTGACAGGAGCAGTTTTCAATTGAATTAGACCAGTATTTTTATAGACCAAAATTTTTTTGTCTGTCTTAATACATTAAGTATCTACAGAAGGGGTTAAGTAGTAGTTAAATATGAAAATGATCGAAAATCCTTTTGAATTATTTGAGTGAGGTGCTCTAATCTGTGAGATGTTCTAATCTGATTCAATGATTTATGCTAAGCTTCGTTAAAAAAATGGAGATTGGCTGAATTTATTAAAAATGGTAAGACTCACCTGTTTAACTCCAGGGGAGTTGCAAAATAAGCCAATTTCCAAAAAAAGTGGAGAGTTCCTTTAAATTCTCTGGTAACATGTAGCTCATCCCAGGCTATGAGAACTTTTACTAAAGTGTTCATTGTGTTCTGCAGGAACTTCATGGCCCGAATCTCCTGTTGTTCCAGTTGATGTAACCCTCATATCCAGTCTAATCCTAAAGCATGTTCCTGCCTCCCGCATGGTGGAAGACCTCGGCCACGAGATCACATATGTTTTGCCATATGAATCTGCCAAAAATGGTGCTTTTGTTGAGCTCTTCCATGATCTAGATGATCGGCTTGCTGACCTTGGCATTTCCAGCTATGGTATCTCAGATACCACACTTGAAGAGGTACGGTAAAGCTTCTCATGGCTTCCTTTCTCAACAGCAAACTGATTTGGCATTTTTAATCAATTAATGATCTCCATTTACAGATCTTCCTTAAAGTGGCGGAGGACAGTGGAGTTGACACCGAATTGCTCTCAGGTAAATTTGAGGCTCACTTCTACCTCTCAGGTAAACTGAACAAGGAAAGCATACAGTACAGAGGAAAGATCTGATCTTGTGTTTTTATTAATGTTTTAGACGGAACTCTGCCGGTGCGTAGACAAAGACGACATGCGTTTGGTGCTGATCACCAGAGCTGCCTGAAACCCTTGACCGAAGACGATAGCTTTGACTGCAATGAATCTGAGGGTGATCCAGGTAGAACCCTAAAACATGTCAGTTGTTTCATTAGAATCAGACAGATTTCTTAATGTTCTTGGTTGTGCTTTTGTCCATTTGATCTCCAGAATCCAAAGAGACAGACTATTTGAGTGGGACCGATGGTAAGGGATCATTTCAGGTGAAAGGCTGGAGTCTGAAACGGCAGCAGTTTGTGGCTTTATTGTGGAAGAGACTGCTTTATGCTCGCCGCTCAAGGAAAGGCTTCTTTGCACAGGTACAAATAAGAAATATACAATGGTCAGTAAAATAAATTACTAATAGTATCAGTGTTTCCGCAAAGCATTATAACCACAAGTAGCTAATAGAGACTATTGGTATCAATGATTTACATGATCACCCAAAACACTATAAGTTGTAAACTTGGTCCTGGAGGGCTAGTACCCTGCAGATTTTAGCTCCAACTTGCTTCAAGACACCTGCAGCGATGTTTCTAAAAAGCCTAGCAAGAGCTTGATTAGCTAGCCCAGGTGTGTCTGATTGGGCTTGGAACTAGACTTTGCAAGACACCGGCCCTCCAGGACCGAGTTTGTGCACCCCTGGTATAGACTATTGGTGCCTATTTGTTTCCATGATTTCCAAATACATTGTAATGTATACAGCTCATAGAGAATGACTGTTGGTGGCTGGCTTTGGTTTGTGATTGTGTTGGTGCCAATAGTCTTCGATCTTAAAGGCAAGAAAAGAAAATGTGCTCATTGTTTACTCAACCTCAAGTGGTTCCAAAGCTTTATGAGTTTCTTTCTTCAGTTGAACCCAAAGTTATTTAGAAGAAAGCTGAAAACCTGTAACCACTGACCTCCATATTAGGAAGAACACATACAGTGGAAGTTAATGGTTAGAGGTTTCAGCTTTTTTGGAAATTTGAAAAAGAATGAAACTTTACCAATGCTTTCAATGTTTCCCCAAAGCATTATAACCACAAGTAGCTAATAGAGACTGTCGGTACCAATGATTTACATGATCACCCAAAACACTAAGTCAAAGCAATTGTATGGACCAGGGATGCCCAAACTAGGTCCTGAAGGGCTGGTGCCCTGCATATTTTAGCTCCAACTTGCCTGAACACACCTGAACAGATGTTTCTAAAAAGCCTAGCAAGAGCTTGATTAGCTAGCCCAGGTGTGTCTGATCGGGTCTTGGAACTAGACTTTGCAGGACACCGGCCCTCCAGGACCGAGTTTGTGCACTGCTGGTATAGACTATTGGTGCTATTTGTTTCTATGATTCTCATATACATTGTAAGACATGCAGCTCATAGAGACTGTTGGTGGCTTTGGTTTGTGATTGTGTTGGTGGCTATAGTCTTCGAGTCTTAAAGGCAAGAAAAGAAAATGTACTCATTGTTGACTCAACCTCAAGTGGTTCCAAAGCTTTATAAGTTTCTTTCTTCAGTTGAACCCAAAGTTATTTAGAAGAAAGCTGAA
>CAIGQQ010033255.1:6767306-6806102 GCA_903798035.1 Danio albolineatus
ACCACTGACCTCCATATTAGGAAGAACAAGTACCGTGGAAGTCAATGGTTAGAGGATTTAGCTGTTTTGGAAATTTAGGAAAAGAATAAAACTTTACCAATGCTTTCAATGTTTCCCAAAGCATTATAACCACAAGTAGCTAATAGAGACTATTGGTATCAATGATTTACATGATCACCCAAAAGACTAAGTCAAAGCAATTGTATGGACCAGGGATGCCCAAACTTGGTTTTGAAGGGCTGGTGTCCTGCAGATTTTAGCTCCAACTTGCCTCAACACACCTGAACAGATGTTTCTAAAAAGCCTAGCAAGAGCTTGATTAGCTATCCCAGGTGTGTCTGATCAGAGTTGGAACTAAACCTTTCAGGACACCGGCCCTCCTGGACGAGATTTGTGCACCCCTGGTATAGACTATTGGTGCCTATTTGTTTCCATGATTTCCAAATACATTTGATGTATAAAGCTCATATAGACTGTTGGTGGCTTTGGTTTGTGATTGTGTTGGTGCCAATAGTCTTCAATCTTTAAGGCAAGAAAAGAAAATGTGCTCATTGTTTACTCAACCTCAAGTGGTTCCAAAGCTTTATGAGTTTCTTTCTTCAGTTAAACCCAAAGATATTTAGAAGAAAGCTGAAAACCTGTAACCACTGACCTCCATTTTAGGAAGAACACATACCGTGGAAGTCAATGGTTAGAGGTTTTCAGCTTTTTTGGAAATTTAGAAAAAGAATTAAACTTTACCAATGCTTTCAATGTTTCTCCAAAGCGTTATAACCACAAGTAGCTAATAGAGCAATTGTATGGACCAGGGATGCCCAAACTTGGTTCTGGAGGGCTGGTGTCCTGCAGATTTTAGCTCCAACTTGCCTGAACACACCTGAACAGATGTTTCTAAAAAGCCTAGCAAGAGCTTGATTAGCTAGCCCAGGTGTGTCTGATTGGAGTTGGAACTAAAACTTTCAGGACACCGGCCCTCCAGGACTGAATTTGTGCACCCCTGGTATGGACTATTGGTGCCTATTTGTTTCTATGATTCTCAAATACATTGTAAGGCATGCAGCTCATAGAGACTATTGGTGGCTTTGGTTTGTGATTGTTTTGGTGCCGATAGTCTTCGATCTTAGAGGGATAGTTCTGCAAGAAAAGAACATGCACTCTTATTTACTCAACCTCAGGTGTTTACAAAGCTTTAAGAGTTTCTTTCATCGGTTGAACACATATGGTATTTAGAAGAAAGCTGAAGACCTGTAACCACTGACCTCCATGTTAGGAAGAACAAATACCATGGAAGTCAATGGTTAGAGGTTTCCAGCTTTCTTTAAAATATCTTGTTTTGAGTGGCGCACAAATAGCCCAGTGGTTAGTGTACTGACATATAGCACAAAAGTGATTCCAGGTATCCTGAGTTCAAGTCCTGGCTCATGGACCTTTCCCGATCACATCCCACTCTCTCTTAAAAGTCTTGTTTTGGATTTAGCAGAAGAACGAAACTCATAAAAGTCAGAAAGAAGTAAAGAGTGAGCAAATGATGACAGAATTGACATGTTTGGGTGAACGATTGCTTTATTTAGCCCTGTAGTGCTTTTCAAAAACGCTCACTGTGATTGTCTATACAGATCGTTCTTCCCGCTGTGTTTGTGTGCATCGCTCTGGTATTCAGTCTCATTGTGCCCCCATTCGGAAAATATCCCAGTCTGGCTCTTAATCCCTGGATGTACGAAGAGCAGTTCATGTTCTTTAGGTACATAAAGACAACATGCCACTCACACATGGCAAAAATTTGACATATTTATAAGGAACCACTCTAAATACGGTCATTTTGTGTTAACAGTGAAGATGCTCCTTTTGACGTGAGCACACATAAGTTACTCAGCGCTTTGTTAGATGATCCCGGCTTTGGAACGCGATGCATGAAAGGAGAGTCAATTCCGTAAGTAACCTACAGTAAATTTTCTTACTTTTTTAAGTTACGCAAATAGCTAAATTGTCTTTTATCATGGTGTTAGGGATGCTCCCTGTACAATGGGCGATGAGGAATGGTCTATACCAGAAGTGCCAGACAGCATAATGGAGACTTTAACAACAAAAAACTGGACCATGGATGACCCGTCGCCTGCTTGTGAGTGCAGTTGTAATGGCAAAAAGAAGATGCTCCCAGAATGCCCTGCTGGTGCAGGTGGCCTTCCACCTCCTCAGATTAAGATCAGTGAAACTGACACCCTCCAGAACCTGACAGGACGAAACATCTCAGACTATCTAGTGAAGACCTACGCACAGATCATTGGAAAAAGGTATGACCTGATTGTATGATTGTTTAACTGAAATGAATCCAGATTTTCATGCAGTGCATTAACAAATGGGTCTCTTGACAGCTTAAAAAATAAGATCTGGGTGAACGAATTCAGATATGGAGGATTTTCGCTGGGAGCCAGAAGCACTCAGGTACTTCCTCCAGCTGAGGAGATTGACGACGCCATCTCTAGAGTCAGGGAGATCTTCCAACTGGGAAAGGTATACAAAAACGATGACTATTATAAAAAGATTTATACAGCTGTCAGGAATAGTGTGTAATGGATTTCTTTACTTTCTTTAAACCTTTAGGACTCAGGATCAGCGGCCGACCGTTTCTTGAAAAGCCTATCTGCATTTATCAACGGGTTGGACACTAAGAATAATGTCAAGGTCAGTGACATCTGCAATTTCTAAAGATGCCTTAGAGTTCACTGATTCAATGTTTTAAGTTATCTGATATCTACATATTAAATGCATGGTTTCCACTACATTCATTCTTCAATGGCGGGGCGCCACACCAAACGGCTACATTATAGCTTCTCATTCAAAACCTTCAGTTGTTTTTTATATATAGTGGGTTATAATCACACCAGAACTTATTAAAATATAAGTGATTTATAACCGCAAACTTTTCTGTAATCGTAGTAGTGCTGTGCGTTATTTAAACCTTTAAAGTTACATGATGATTGACTGGCTGACAGGGCTGCACGATGCATGAGGCCAGCAAACACGACGCAGCTTTCGGTTATGATGAACACAGTTTCCAAAACTATACTTTATTTATAGATAAAGGTCTATAGTTATACATAATTACTTTATCTTGCTGGAGTTTATGGCCATTTCACTTTACTTCAGGGTGCATCTATGTCACTCTGTAGGTCTATTAAAGACTAAATATTCCTAGCAGATCTAATAGATGTTGAAGACATACCTGTTACATAAATGCACTAAATCGCACTTCAGCAGCATTTATTTGAAAGCGCACAAGAAAATTTTAGTTTGTGCAGGAAATCAGCGAGCAGCGCGCAAGAGATTTGCATGCTCTTATTACATGAATGCAATCTCAACTTGTAATACTGCACTCACAACATTTGTCATTGAAATAACGGCATAGGTAGGTGGAAACTCTGTGTAAAAGGCCTGCCACCACAGCTGGAAAAATTCCTAGAGGAAACACTGACATGTGTCGCTTAGTTAATTGCAAAATAGAAATGGATTTATATACTCATTTATAACCATAATAGGAGCTATGTGATATGACACAATGCATAAACAGGCTTTAAACGTGTGATTACATGTGTTTGTTGCCTCAGTACAAACATATGCAGCAAAATTTCACAATATATACATTAAAATAACAAAATGTGCATTTAAACAGACCTTATGCCTCTCTGAATACATTTATAACTCCCTGCCTCTCCTGTTTTTCAAAATAAGAGTCCCACCTACATAGTAGGTTTTAATACAAGCATAGATATACTTCAGATTAAGGAAACGCATGTAATCTCACTAGGAAATGTTGTAGCCAGTCAAGGGGGCGTGCATTATTGAATCCCGTTAGTGACATACCGCTCTGTGTTTTGTTCCAATTGGCCTGTCTTTCATGGTCATTTACATGTACTGATCATTTATTATTAATCTATATGCATAATTTCATTCTATTGCACTTTTAAACTATTAAACCATACAAGTATTTATGATTTATATTGGTGTTTTGCTATTATTTTCAGATATGGTTCAATAACAAGGGCTGGCACAGTATTGGGGCCTTCCTCAATGTAATGAACAACGGTATCTTGCGTGCCAACTTACCACCCGGTAAAGACCCCAGCGAGTTTGGCATCACTGCGTTCAACCATCCACTCAACCTGACCAAGGAACAGCTTTCTCAAGTGGCCCTGTAAGTCCTGAAATAATGATTCAGTTAAATATAAACAACACCAATGACATTTTAAATGGATCATCATAGTTTTAACATCTGATTGATGGCTTTTCAGGATGACTACCTCAGTAGACGTGCTGGTGTCCATCTGCGTGATCTTCGCCATGTCCTTCGTCCCCGCCAGCTTTGTTGTCTTCCTCATTCAAGAGCGAGTGAACAAAGCCAAGCACATGCAGTTTATCAGTGGTGTCCAGCCGTATCTCTACTGGCTGGCCAACTTTCTCTGGGATATGGTGAGTGTCTGCTTTATATGCTACAATCCACCCGAATATGCCAAATATCTAACTGCACATGTCTGTGTGTTTTCTGGTACAGTGCAATTATGTTGTTCCTGCCACTCTGGTGATCCTGATCTTTGTGTGCTTTCAACAAAAAGCCTACGTTTCCGCCACCAACCTGCCTGTTCTTGCCCTGCTCCTGCTTCTATATGGGTAAGACATTCTTATGGAGCTTTTATGACAATTACTTGCAAATTAGAAACATTTTCTGCTGAAATGGCAGTCGTGCTGGCTTTTTCACAACATGTCTTTAAGCAGCTGATCACTTCATGCGTTTTTCTGATTGGATAGCTATCTGATTGTGAAAAGGGAAGGTGTAAATGCTTCCTGAAATGCATTTGAGATGGATATGAATCCGATCTCTCAAACCACTTCAGAAGGTGGGCTGGGACGCATTCCAGACGAAACTGGACAAGTCTAAATGCTGAATTTTACTCCTCCCGAAATGTACAAAATAAGCATGTGAGAGTGTGTTATGGGCTATAAGTGTTACTCGGGAAGTCATACTGACAACAGAGGTGTGGATCCAAATGCAGGTTTAATCGAGATTTCAGGAAAACAAAGGTCAACAGGTGCAAACAGATGTATAGAGACAGTCCAGAATCATAGTCAAAAACAGGCAAGAAGTCAGATGGCTGGCGGCAGGCAGGCAGGGATGAACCGATATCAAGGCGAAGGTACAAACACGGGAAAACAAGACCAAAGAAACGCGTCGTAATGTCACATAAGGTAAACAAGACTCAGCAACAGTGAGTGTTACTGTGTGGTTGAAATAGTGTGTGTGATCATTTCTTGATGATCCTCAGGTGGTGTGTGTGCAATCAGTGATGACTTGGAGCAGGAGTGTGTGTGTGTTGCATGAGTGGAGATGTAGTCCATAAACAGGTGGATTTGTAGTTCTTGTGTGATTGTGTGTGTACCAGCGATCTCTGGAAGTTTAGATCGCTGGTGATCGTGACAATAAGACATTAGATATAAAAGCGAAATTGCAACACATAACACAGCAGATGACATTTTAGTGGTTTCGATATATATATGTATTCTACATATTGTAACAATTTAGGCTGAAAAAGCTTAATACTGTTATACACATGTATAATACAAACACAAAAGGATTAGAACAGAACAGGTCCATCCTTTCATTCA
Source organism: Danio albolineatus (assembly GCA_903798035.1). NCBI lineage: Eukaryota > Metazoa > Chordata > Actinopteri > Cypriniformes > Danionidae > Danio > Danio albolineatus. Next base: position 6,772,965 of record CAIGQQ010033255.1, read on the forward strand.
TTCATTTTCCTCCGGCTTAGTCCCTTTATTCATCAGGGGTCACCACATGGGAATGAAGCGCCAATTTATCCAGCATATGTTTTACACAGCGGATACCCTTCCAGCTGCAACCCAGTACTGGGAAACATCCATACACACTCATACACACACATACAGTGCGCATTCGGAAAGCATTCATAGCGCTTCACATTTATTTTATGTTACAGACACATAATCCCCCATAATGACAATGTGACTAATTTTTAATTGTTACAAATTTATTAAAAATAAAAAACCTGAAAAATTTCATCTCTAAATTGAGCTCAGGTACATTCTGTTTCCACTGATCATTCTTGAGATGTTTCAGCAGCTTAAGTGGAGTTCAGCTGTGGTAGATTCAGTTGATTGGACATGATTTGAAAAGGCGTACACCTGTCAATATAAGGTCCCAGGGTTGACAGTGCATGTCAAAGCACAAACCAAGCATGAAGACAAAGGAATTGTCTCGAGTCACAAGGCTGGGGAAGGTTACAGAAAAATTTCTGCTGCTCTGAAAGATCCAATGAGCACAGTGGCCTCCATCATCTGTAAGTAGAAGATGTTCGGAACCACCAGGACTCTTTCTAAAGCTGGCCAGCCTTCTAAGCTGAGTGATCGGGGGAGAAGGGTCTCAGTCAGGGAGTCAATTTACCAATCTGTCCTGTATGGTAGAGTAGCTAGACAGAAGCCACTCCTTAGTAAAGGGCAAATAGCAGCCCACCTGGAATTTGCCAAAAGGTACCTAAAGGACTCTCAGACCATAAGAAAATTCTCTTGACTATACCACCCCTACAGTGAAGCATGGCGGTGGCAGCCTCATGCCGTGGGGATGTTTTTCAGCAGCAGGAACTGGACGACTAGTCAAGATAGAGGGAAAGATGAATATAGCAATGTACAGAGACATCCTGAATGAAAACCTGCTTCAGAGTGCTCTTGACTAGGGCGACGGTTCATCTTCCAGCAAGACAATGACCCAAAGCACACCGCCAAAATATCAATGGAGTGGCTTCACGGCAACTCAGTGAATGTCCTTGAGTGGCCCAGCCAGAGCCCAGATCTAAATCCTATTGAACATGAGAGATCTGAAAATGGCCGTACACCGTCGCTTCCCATCCAACCTGATAGAGCTTGAGAGGTACTGCAAAGAGGAATGTATTGAGCAAAGGAAGTGAATACTGATGTAGATGTGATTTTTCAGGTTTTGTATTTTTAATAAATTTGCAACAATTTCAAAAGGTCTTTTTTCACATTGTCATCATGGTATTGTGTGTAGAATTTTGAGGAAATAAATAAATTTAATCCATATTGGAATACGGCTGTAACATAACGAATACTTTCAGGATGCACTGTACACTACTGTACCAATTTAATTCATACAATTCACCTGTACTGCATGTCTTTGGACTGTGGGGGAAACTGGAGCCACAGAAATGCCAAATGACCCAGTCAAGACTTGAACCAGTGACGTTCTTGCTATGAGGTGATCTGCTACCCATTGCGCCACCATGACGCCCAGTTAATTTGAGTCAACTAAAGAAATTCAAGCCAACAAGAATTCTTTTACAGTGTGTAGCTAAATGTTAATGGAATCATATTCAGAAATAAGATCTTAGGTCTTAAGATTGTCTAATCCCTAGATATGGTTGGGGGTCCCATATGGGGTTTTTGCATGCTTCCTGTATCAAAAGAGAACACCTTTATTCATTTAGATATAGACAGACACCTCATCCCCATTTGACACATTATATTTAACATAAAAGATATTATTTTTAAGCCCAAAGTGCCTCCACAGTCACCTCTAATGCAATGGGCTCACCCTTACATTCTTCAGTGGTGCCTGGATATGGTCGGGGGTCTCTCAATACACTAAAATGTGCAAATATTAATCATTAATCTCATCTCTCCTCAGATGGTCCATCACTCCTCTTATGTACCCAGCATCCTTCCTCTTTAAAATCCCCAGCACTGCTTATGTGGTCCTCACAAGTGTCAACATCCTCATTGGGATCAATGGCAGCATTTCCACTTTTGTCATGGAGTTATTTGGAAATCATGTAAGAAATCACTTCTTTTGTTTTCCTTAATTAGTATTTAATTACACAAGCGCACATCATGATTTCTGAAGCCTCTCATCCTCTGCTGCAGGAGATCGGTGGTATTAATGACATCCTGAAGAACGTTTTGCTCATCTTCCCACATTTCTGCCTGGGCCGAGGTCTCATCGACATGGTGAAGAATCAGGCCATGGCTGACGCTCTGGAGAGATTTGGTAAGAATAGTTTGCTCTGATTTATATGCAGTTTTTTTGGGATGTAGACATTAAAACGGTTAAGCACACAAATGAAATTTGACTATTTTCTCAATGAATTATCTATAAAAACCAACACAGTTTTTTAATAAAGATTTGTTGTTTTTGCTATTACCAGTTGTTATTTGCATGTTAAATGCTTTTGGCCGTGATAATTATCTACCAAAATTAAAAATATATATAAATATTTACAGCCTTCATTGTCTGCTGATTTACATAAAAAAACCTCATTATGCAAAATAATAATAATAACAATATTAGCAATCTCTGTAGACAATAACCGAAAAAAAAACATCACAATTTTTCTCAGAATTTCAACTATTTAATTGACAACTTCTGACAAAACTCAGAGAAAATAAACTCAAAATGTTGACACTTTTCTTATAATTTCTCCTCAGGATTGTGAGATATAAACAGAGTATCGTCGGTTTAACTCCAAATTGAAACTTATTTTTACAATTCTACTATTCATTTTCTGAAAATTCTTTCAGAAATTGCCAGAAGTTTCATTTCCCCCCTACTGTTGCTTAAATAAATTTCCATTTATCCATAAATTTAGCGTTATTCTTGAGAAAAAGTGAAGAGTTCAAATGCAAAAACCTCTAAGTGCTGTCTGAAATTTTCCCCTAACATTTGCGGTTTCCTCAGCCTCCTGTTTGTTTAGTTGTTTCACTTTAAAGGCAATGAAAATAACATATTCTTTACACTAGGCCCAATCCCAATTCTATTTTTGTACCCCTACCCCTTCCCCTTGGCCATAACAACCGAGGGTTACAGGGAAGGGCTTCAAAACGTCATCAGACGATCGTGACTGCTGGAGTTATTCCAGTTGTGTTATTTTTTGGTGTTTATCTTCAGGAAATCACTGAAGGCATATATTATGTTATCATAACGATCTAATGTGGCAATAAGATCGTAACTGTACTGTGTATTTACACAGTGGCCATATTTATCTATGTAAACACATGAAAACAACATTAACATTACAGCAGACACTGTAAAAAAACTCATTCCCAGCCACTAGACATTACTGACAGGGTATTCCAGTGTCCTCGTGTGTCAGAATGTTGTGGGACTGCTATACATGAGTTATGATTATGGATTATAGATCGCGAAATTTAGCGGGGTGGGGGGGTGGGGGTGGGGGTCTTTTTTTTTTTTAAAGCATGACAGTAAAACAATGTATTAAACATGTTTGTTTGTCGTAAAAAATTCAAAATAATGACAAAAAAATACTAATTTGTGGGTCTCCTTACTTCCGGGTTCAGCTATCCTGCCGCTGTGGCTGGTGTATTCTGGGAAATTTTCTTACCCCTCCGTTTGAAGTGTGGTCCTGAAAAATCTTCGTTCGAAGGGGTGTATACCCCTTGCCCTTAGCCCTATGCCTTCAAGCTAAAGAGAATTGGGACACCACTACCCCTTGACGTGAACGCGCAAAACGAGGGGTAGGGGTAAGGGGAAGGGCTAAGGGGTAGAATTGGGATTGGGCCTAAGAGTAATAGTTACCGAAACTAGACGCAACAGCCTGATAAAAATGCCCATATAAACTCTTCAAGTATTTAATTTAATTTAAATATTATAGATATTTACAGGAATACAGATATCATTTTCCAATTTAAATAACCTTCAACGTTATATAAATGAGTAATTCCTCAATAAAGACATTAATATACAATAAAATTACACTGTCCTTTGTATTAACTGAGTAGTAATTACTCCTGAGGTAAATGTAGTGGATGCTAAATCCTCTCTTACCTTACATTAGGTGAGAACCGTTTCCGTTCTCCATTGGAGTGGGACATGGTGGGCAAGAATCTTTTCGCTATGGCTGTGGAAGGAGTGGTTTTCTTCATCATCACCGTCCTCATCCAGTACAGATTCTTCTTTGAGCCCAAGTAAGCCACATCTCCCTATGAAATTATGAATGGAAGTAGTTTCAAACATCTAAAGTGATGCTTTGGTCATTTTCTTCAGGTCTTTATGTCCTAAATTGAGTCCGATTGGAGAGGAAGATGAAGATGTGGCCAGAGAGAGGCAGAGGATCATGAGTGGAGCCGGACAGGGAGACATTCTTGAACTCCGACAGCTCACTAAGGTCAGCTAATGATCACACACAACAACCAAACAATCTACAACTCAGTGGTGTAAATGGGACCTTCATTTTTTTGTGTCGTCTACTACTTTTACAGGTGTACAAGCGGAAGCAGAAGCCTGCAGTGGATCGTCTGTGTGTTGGCATTCCTCCAGGAGAGGTAATTCATGACACCTGCTGGTAACACTTTACTTGAAGGGGGTATTTTTTGCCCCATTGACTTCCATTCTAATTCAGACTGGATGCGCAAGCTCATGTGACAAGTTTCGCATCACGCTAGATTTGAAAGTTCAAGTCAGGTGAACTCACATCAAGTGAATGCATAACACCAATAGAAGATCAAAACATGACCCCTCCTGTATATAAATGTAATATATGAAGGAATCATTCCTTTTAATCAGTCGCATCCCCTTGTTTAATCCCGCCTATTTTCACAGCACCATCCAAAAGAATTTTGCATGCTCAAACAAACTTGAAAAAGTGTGACCGCAGCTTAAGACTGTCAAGAAACCCTTATAATCATACAAATAAATCTTATGCATGCTTATGACAACACTAAGTTTCATTGGCTCAGTTATGTAATTAAAATGAAACTTTGCCTTTGTCATGACATCTTGACATTATCAAGACAATGCAACTTGTCATAAATCTGTCATAAACATGACCTTCATTAGGCCATTATAATTGTTTCATGAATTTTATAACAGTGTTTTAACAACATTAATATTTTTCATGTCCTCAGCTAGTGGTACAAATTGAAATTTTCATTAAATATCAAGGTAACACTTTATTCCGATGGTCCATTTGAGTATCAGTAGACTTTCGGCTTAATATCGGTTAATACAGACATTCAACAGACATTTAACTGACTGTAAGTAACTTTGCAAGTGCATTTCAACTTACACTAACCCTAACCCTAACCTAGCAGTCTACTAATAATCTAATGAGAATTAGTTGGCATGTGGATGCAATGTAACTTAAACTCAACAAACGGACCATCAAACTAAAGTGTGACCAATATTAATGACGCTGTTATAAACGTATTTTAATGACAAATTCAATTGGTTTCACTCAAAACATGATCAGAAAAATATTCATGAATATTTTTGCTACTAAGCTCAAACTACTTAACATGAGCTGAAACATCGTAATTCTTGAGTTTTTTGGGGACAACTTAATTGTTTTATGTTGAATCAATTCAATTTGTAAAAACATTTAAGTTAATATAATCCATCTGTGTTAGGACAACATGAAAGAATTCTGTGGAACCCAGCATTTTTTTAAGTGTATGTCCTCATGACCACCATGTTTATGAAAAAAGTTATGACAAGTTACATTGTCTTGGTAATGTCAGGTTGTCATAACAAAGGCATCATACAATGTCATCTTTTATTATTTAAAATAAATGACACGTAATGATGGTTGTCATAACCATGCATAAAATCGCATTCATATTCATGACACGTCATAATCATAAAGGTTTCATAACAGTCTTATGAACACGCCTTCAAATATAGTGTTATCCGATGCATGATCAGCCTCATTCCAATGATACTTCTCCATACAATCTGTAAAACATCCGTTTCCTTCTTTCAGTGTTTTGGTCTGCTTGGTGTCAACGGAGCTGGAAAGACCAGCACTTTTAAAATGCTGACCGGAGATTCTGTGGTCACCAAAGGAGAAGCGTTCATAGCTGGGAAAAGGTACAGAAGATCAGATATAAGCAGTTCTTACGACATATGCATAGGTTAATAATGTTCAAACGCTGGTCTCTTTCTTATTCGCAGTATACTTAGGGAAATCGATGAAGTGCATCAGAACATGGGCTACTGTCCTCAGTTTGATGCCATCAATGATCTGCTAACAGGACGGGAACACCTGGAATTTTATGCCATCTTGCGCGGTGTACCTGAGAATGAAGTTTGTGCGGTGAGTAGAGATTATACACTAACATGCATTTTTAGCCTTTTAGTATAATGTCATCCAATATGACTTTTAGGGAGATTTTTATGTGTCCTGCTCAAATCCTGGACTCCAAATATATTGAAATACATTTTTTTAAAGGGGTTGTATGTAGAAAAAAGTGAACTGCAGACAGAAACTTATTGCTTGTGTATGGTCACGTTTATACAAGCAGTAAGATGTTGTCTGCAGTTCACTTAGCGGCCACTGGTGTCAGTACTAATAAGTGTTTCCCAGTGGGCTATATGCACCATAGACTGTAAAAGATATGGACGTAGTATCCGTGACGTCACCCATAGGTTTCTGATGAACCCAAAAGAAGCTACTAGTAGGCGTGGCCAACCGTCGCCATTTTGTTCGCGCATCATCGCACCAACCGAGGCATACCAAACAAGGGCAAAGAGGCGGAGCGTGAGCGGAGCTACGGGACGCATGCTGGCATTTAGCTAAGAGCTTTCTTATGGGAGAAACACATAATATTTCATTACCTGCGACTCATTACTGTTCTGACGACATGTGCTTGGTTGTACGCTATATCAATAAAGTGTTTAGTCTGTTGAAAACACTGCTGTAATACATCAAGCCCCTTAACATCGTTCTTAAGACGTTTTTCAACAGGAAGAAAGTGCGGATTACATCCAAAAACCTCAGATATAGTCTGTGTTAGTAAATGCAGCGCTATTTAGGAAATCCAGGCAGAACACTGTATGACAACGCTTCAGATGACGATTTTATAGACTACAGCTGATCAATCTGTCAGATTCTGGAGTGCGTTAGAGTTCTGGAGAACATTATAAATCATAAATTATCCTAAATAAAGCAATTACATTTATAGATATGGTATAAGTATATAATTTCACTCACCTGGGAAACGGAGGCCACGTGAATGGTTTGTGAGCACAATTAAGCACACACAGCATGCCATATTATCTGATAATTGCAGGAAATAATTCCAAAAGGCAACTGACTGTGTAAAGCCACATAAAACAACACAAAAATACGATGAATCAGGCGGAATCAGCTGAGGTGACGTGACGGCGATCAGCGGGACTAGCTGTCACTCAAGTGGCCACGCCCTTAATTATGTAAACTTAATTTAGCTTAATATAAAGGAAACGGATGAGTTATAAAAAAATTCACCCCCTCACAGTTGTCATGAAGGGTAATATAAGCTATATGAACCAAAATCGTTCTTTGTACCAGGCCGTAAACACCTTTTTTTCTGCTGTAAAGTTGGCCATTTCACCAGTGGGCTCATTGGAGATTTGCTCTATTATGGAGCCAGGACTAGCGGAATTTTCGATGAATTGCAAGCTTTAGTTACTTCCGTATTGGCTTCCCGAGGGAGAGCGGGTTGATATGCACACTAGAGATACGCGGATCAGCTGAAATATCACCCGAATCTGCAGCTTCATACTAATTCCCCCACCACCCGCCCGCACATGTCATTTTACCTGATATATACTGTATATATCTGTATACATTCTGATGTCATGTACAAAGGGACAATGTCAATTAAAGTGTTTCTGCAGACTGTTTTTATTAAGTGTGATTATATAAAATAAAATGAATACATTTGAACCAAGAAGCTGCTTACATATTAAATGTAAACCCCTTTAAAAGTGACTTTTGCATAACAGGTCCCCTTTAAATTGTATATTGATTGTGATTTTCAATGTTTCAAGTGTATAAAACGGGCAACTAAGGAACAAATCAATTTGAGTTGAGATGGGTTTACTGATGTGTCTGTACCTGCAGGTGGCGGAGTGGGGAATCCGTAAACTGGGCCTGGTGAAGTACGTGGACAAAAACGCTGGAAGCTACAGCGGAGGGAACATGCGTAAACTGTCCACCGCCATATCACTGATCGGAGCACCACCAGTGGTCTTCCTGGTAAGTACTCACACACATTTGTATTCATGGTTTAGAGCAGGGGTCTCAAACTCGCCAAACGCGGCCCCCAGGACGATAGTTTGTGGCCCCCACCTTAATTTGAAAGTTTAATGTTGGTGCGGCCCTCCAGTTTGATATATATGGTGTGCGCAAACCTACCAATCACGGTGGGGTATATGGCTTTTGGATGCGGGACATCGGCTTGACGCAGGCAGAGAAATATTTCACAGTGAGTGAAAGTTACCGTAGCGAGTGTTTTCTTTCGTGCCTGCTGGCTACTCGTTTCTATTGGGCACACACACCGGTAACCCAGAACAATTAGTTATAGTTATGATTAGTTTTTTTTATAAATGAGGTGTTGTTATAATCAGTTATTCTTACAAACAATACGGTCGCAAAGTTACTTGTGAAAACTGTTTTTCCCCTGAAACAACAGCAAAGCGAATAATATTAAATCTAATTATTATTATTATTACTACTATTTACTAATATTACTACTACTATTACTGATTGATTTATTATCTTAATAATTTATTTATTTTTTATTTTTTGTGTTGTGTTGTGTTAATTCCAATCTTCTCAAATCTCTTTATTTACTTTTTTAAACACAAATGAAAAAAATAAACAAATTAGAAATTAATAATATAATTAATTCTAATTAATAATATAATTGAATTCTTGTGGAAAACCTGATGCGGCCCAGCCTCACCCAGACTCTGCTTCGAGCGGCCACCGGGTAAATTGAGTTTGAAACCCCTGGCTTAGAGGGACACTCCATGGGCATAATGTCATTTATACTGTACAAAACACTAATTATATGACCCTACCACTGAACTCAACCAACCTGGTAAATATCGAATGTCAAAAGTCCCCATTAAGTATGATTTTTAAGCATTTCGAATTACAGAGACAGTTGTGACACTGTAAATCACCTTAATAGAGTACAACTAAGTTATACCTATGTCATTATATAACTTTGTGTCCCTGTAAACCACATGAACCTGTACACAGACACATTATGCATTTCTGAGTGCACTTCAGCCAGGTGAGAGGGCTTGACAAACCACCTGCAGAAACACTCTTCACTCCATATGCACTGGCCACTTAAACTCCACCTTACAAGGACTCAAAAAGGAAAACAATGTTTACTTGTGAATGTACTACATATTGTGTTGCACTTGTTTTCCTAAACCTTACCTCCTTTGCACAATATTGTTCTGTCTTATGTAAAAGTACTTGTATAATCTGTTTTAGGTTATGTGTATCATTTAAATATGTATAGGATATGCATAGTATAGATTGATTAGATGACACATACATACTTACTGTACACAACTGGCTCAAAGTCTTGTGCCTCCTCGAGTGAATACATGCTAAAAAATTGACAAAACCAACACAAGTCTGGATTGTATGAACACTGTTTGTTTATTCTGTCGGCTGGGTTTCTGGTTCTGGTCGTATAAGGGGTTCATAACACTCCCAAAGCTGAACGACCCTGAACTCTTTAGCCTTCGCCTTCAGAAAGGCCTCATAGTTTATTCACTGCAGGGTGAAGCTGATGTCAGTTAGACCCAATAATTAACATATGAAGGCAAAAAATCTTGTTTTATTTTGATCAAATAGATAATATTATACAGAATACCTAGAGTTTATCCTGCTGAAGTCGCTGTTCAGAGTGTTTCTTGTTAACCTGTGGCTGAATCTGAGTCCTGCTGTGTGTTGCTTGTTTGTAGGACGAGCCCACCACTGGAATGGACCCCAAAGCACGCCGAGCCCTGTGGAACTGCATCCACAGTGTCATCAAAGAGGGCCGGTCTGTGGTGCTCACTTCACACAGGTATATTCAGCAGGCTTTCTCCTAATACTAAATATGCAAATATACTAAATATACTTTCTCTTAATACTAAGCGTATGTGTTTAACGCTAACACTAGGGGACTAAAATTAACACTCAGTCGGCTGGTGGCCAGTAATGTCTTTTAAAAAATTTATTCTAATAATTTTCATCAATATTTTTTGTAAAATATATATTTTTCAATAATAGTAATTCTAATTAAATATTAGATGTTATTTATATGACCAAAATAAAAATAACAATGAACAATAATTATTATGGCGCCACGGTGGCGTAGTGAGTAGCACGTTCGCCTCACAGCAAGAAGGTCGCTGGTTCGAGCCCCGGCTGGGTCAGTTGGCATTTCTGTGTGGAGTTTGCATGTTCTCCCCGTGGTTGCGTGGGTTTCCTCCGGGTGCTCCGGTTTCCCCCACAAGTCCAAAGACATGGTATAGGTGAATTGGGTAGGCTAAATTGTCCGTAGTGTATGAGTGTGAATGAGTGTGTATGGATGTTTCCCAGAGATGGGTTGCGGCTGGAAGGGCATCCGCTGCATAAAACAAATGCTGGATAAGTTGGCGGTTCATTCCGCTGTGGCGACCCCAGATTAATAAAGGGACTAAGCCGACAAGAAAATGAATGAATGAATGAATAAACCATATGCAGAATGTACTATAGTTTTACATTATAGTATTATAGTACTATAGTATTAATGATTTTTGCTTGTTCAAACTACATATTTAAAATAAGCTGAACTAACACAATTCTTGAGTTTTTTTTGGTGACAACTTAATTGTTTTATGTTCAATTCACCTCAATTTGTAAAAACAATTAAGTTAACTTAATCAATTTGTGTTGGGGCAACATGAAGGAATTATGAGGAAGCCAGTATTTTTACAGCATTTGACAAAACCAGAACGATCCAGTTTTAAACAAGTGCACTGAGCTTTTGCTTAACAGCAGCACTGAAAACGCAAAACACACAACACATTGTCAACACAAACACACGCAGAGATTTTCCTCACTAATTATTTCTGCTTAGCTTAGACTTCCAGCTGTCACTATGTGTCGGTAGCAGTTTTCCCGACCTGTGTTCTGTTCTCTCTCAGCATGGAGGAGTGTGAAGCTCTGTGCACCAGAATGGCCATCATGGTGAACGGGAGGTTTCGCTGTCTGGGCAGCGTCCAGCACCTCAAGAACAGGTAAGACCACTGTTAGTAAGTCACACACACTAGTCATTCTTTTTGATAAGCAATTAGCTCAACCTTACGCTTTAATACAGATTATTGCAATCTAATTAAGCGATTTAAAATCCGCATGAACTGGAAGCTGCAACTGTTTTTTTAGCTATTTTTTCGCATTGTAAAGCAGTTCCTAGAGCAGTGTTTCTCAACTGGTGGGTCGCGACCCAAAAGTGGGTCGCAGGAAAATTTTCAGTGGGTCGCAGAGTGTGTGGTCAAAAAAACAACAAAAGTTTAGTTTTTAACTTGTTTTGTGTATACCGGACTTTTATTTTGAAATGCGCGCACGATAACCGATCCCTTTGGAATCGACGTGGAAAGCGTCACGTTGCTGAGCAACATAGACAGTCAGCTCGTGGAGCTTTCATGTGATAAGACACTGAAAAAGAAATTCAGTGAAGTAAGCCTCTCCCAGTTTTCGCGATCTGAGAGTGCGATCAAACCCATCCCATTCAGAACTACGTATTTGTGTGAAAGTGGCTTCTCTTCCTTGGTGCAGCTTGACTCCAAGCAGAGGAACAGGTTGTACATAGAGCACGATCTTCGGGTAGCACTGTCTACCATCACTCCTGACTTTGAAACTCTTATCACATCAGTAAAGCACATCCTCAGTTATCTCATTATCTTCCCAAATTACTGTTAAGTGAAACATATGTTTATAATTGCTGTCATATTAGATGTAAAAATGGTTATGGATGTTTTAATCATTTTACAATTTGCTGGTTTGTTCTGTTCAACAGGATCAGTGTTCATGTTTTATTAACAGTTCAGTTTTGTTTATGGTAACAACCTTTCCTTACCCTAACCGCTGTTTACAGTGTTTGTCGTTTTTACTTTGTAATATTTCTATAATTTGATACATTTTGTTGAATGTCAGCAATAAAATATTGTTTATTTGTAAGTCTTGCTGATTTTCTCATGAGTTTTCTGTCACTACTTGTGTATGTTAACAAATAAATACAAATTAATTATAATTCCTAAATTTATATTACAGTTCCCAAAAATTTGGGTCGCGGCTTGATGACCATGTAAAATTGTGGGTCCCGTGGCCAAACCAGTTGAGAACCACTGTCCTAGAGAACTGGTTAAATGTTAAATGAAAAAACAGTGGGCGTGGCTTGTTTTTTCTACTGCGAGCTGATTGGATGTAGTAACCTAGGAATGGGAATGGGGAAAAGGGTTTAGGGAGAGATATTACAACCTAACCATCACCTCCTCCTCATTATTTCTGTCTCATGCCTGTGTTCGTGTTCCTGCAGATTTGGCGACGGGTACACCATCATTCTGAGGGTGGCGGGCCCCGATCCTGACCTGCAGCCGGTGATGAAGTTCATCGAGTGCGAGCTTCCGGGCAGCACACTGAAAGAGAAGCACAGAAACATGCTGCAGTATCAGCTCCCTTCATCGCTCACATCCCTCGCTCACATCTTCAGCATTCTCGCCAAAAACAAAGAGTTCCTGCGGATAGAGGACTACTCCGTCTCCCAGACCACACTAGACCAGGTGAGTGCAGCACACTCAGTCACTGTACTCAGACATCAGCCAAACGCTAGTGGAGACAGAAACAAGACGTGGAACTTCTGTATCGTGCAAAAAAAAGCAGCACATAATGGTTTTGTTGAGTGTGAGGGGTTAATATATACAATATTTCAGGTAATATATGTTTAATTAAGGTGGCATGGCAACTCAGTGGTTAGCATTGTTGCCTAACAGCGAGAAGGTCGCTGGTTTGAGTCCCAGCTGGGCCAGTTGGCATTTCTGTGTGGAGTTTGCATGTTCTCCCCGTGTTCACGTGGGTTTCCTCCGGGTGCTCCAGTTTGGGTGCTATTCCAGCACATCTTTTACTCAGCGGACGCCCTTCCAGCTGCAACCCAGTACTTAATCCATTTTCTTTTCGACTTAGTCCCTTTATTAATCAAGGGTCGCCACAGCAGAATGAACCGCCAACTTATCCAGCATATGTTTTACGCAGCGGATGCCCTTCCAGCCGCAACCCAGCACTTCATTCATTTTCTTTTCTACTTAGTGCCTTTATTAATCAGGGGTCGCCACAGCAGAATGAACCGCCAACTTGTCCAGCATATGTTTTACTCAGCGGATGCCCTTCCAGCTGCAACCCATCACTGGGAAACATCCATACACACTCAATCACACTCATACATGGACAAATTTAGCTCAATTTAGCCCAATTCACTTATAGCGCACTTATAACTCCACACAGAAATGCCAACTGACTCGAACCAGTGATCTTCTTGCTGTGCGGCGATTGTGCTACCCACTACGCCACCATGACGCCCACCCAGTACTTAATATGAAGAGAAAATGTGAAAACTTGTGAAAAACCCCGATGATTCCTCCTAACGTGATCACTAAAAGCTCTTCTCCTCGATCTCCAGGTGTTTGTAAACTTTGCGAAGGACCAAAGCGACGATCACTCGGACAGCTCAATCCGCCGTAAAGGGACGGCGGTGAACATGGCCCTGCTGACTCCTCTGTCCACTAAAGACAGCCTGGAGAAGCCCATGGAGAGCTTCGTATGAGCCGGACTCTCTCTTTACACTACATGCTAACGGGAGCCAGTGGAGTCCACACATTTCACGATGTTTTTTTTATTCGTTTGTGGCCTTCGAGCTGCCGCTCTGACCCACAGGCTGGAGATAAACCCCTGAGAGGCGGACGCTCAATGCAAGTCAATGCAAAAAAACAAAAAGAGAGACTTCTTCTTGCGTTTCTAGCGCGGCGAAATTCAGGCTAGTCACGGCGTTAAAACTTGAAGCCATGGTTTCTGGTGATGCCAATGATCAATAATTCAGGGTCGTGTGTTTGTATTTTATTTTTTCGTAAGAAAACTGGAAATCACGCGCCGAAGAATAAATTTTTTGCGCGAAAAACCTCCAAATCGTACCTTTTTTTTTTTTTGCAAATGATTATGTTCGTGATGTGTCTTTATTTATAAACAAGCCATTGTTTTAGATGTTTTACAAAAGGGCATTGTTTTATTTTACTCCAAAAGTGCCTTGCGATTATCTTTATACTAAACACAAAATATTTGTGTGCGGGCGAAGCAAAAAAAACGATGTTATTTAGAAATAAAGTAAGCTTTAAAGTTACTCTGTGTAACAAATACCTCCAATGACAGCAAATCACTCAAATCTAGAAGGAAATCAGTTCAAACGTACCAATCGTGTGCCTTCTTCGAAAAAAAAAAAAAAGGGCGTGTCCGGTGAGCCTATTATTGATCTCTGGACCAATAGGAATACAGAACTTCCGGCTGTATTACGTCGAATACAGTAAGGGCGATCGGTCCGTTTTCATCATTGAATCAGTATTTTGGATCTCTTTGGGAGAGGCGACGGCAATGTCAACCTTTCATCCGAGCACTTTACCTGCTGCGTTAATCGAAAACTTTTAATTTAATGTCGAAACGTGTTAATCTCTTTGCACTGGATTTTCCACAGACATTGTTTTTGCTGTTTTTTTTTTCCCTCTCTTTCACTGACTGTTTAGTTTTGGGTTCGAACAAAATGATAGCGAAGCTAAAAGGACAAACAAAAAGGTTTTAGCACCACCGTTATGTTGCTCATTTAATATCTGTTTACATTTCAAACTTATGGCTGTGGAACGTCTGTTACTCGTCTTGTACACTTACTGTATTTACACAATAAAACACAACAGTTCTACAACCCTGATGTCGCTTTCATCTTTTCTGACAAAATGGAACATTGAGTGCATGAATTATTGAATACCAATATGAGCTACCAGTGTGTCTAGTGCAAATTGTATATTGCACAAATACACTCATCGGCCACTTTATTAGGTACACCTTACTAGTATCGGGTTGGACCTCCTTTTGCCTTTAGAACTGCCTTAATCCTTTGTGGCGTAGATTCAACAAGGTACTGGAAATATTCCTTAGAGATTTTGGTCCATATTGACATGATAGCATCTCGCAGTTGCTGCAGAAGGTGCTCTATTGGATTGAGATCTGGTGACTGGAGGCCATTTGAGTACAGTGAACTCCTTGTTATGTTTAGGAAACCAGTCTGAGATGATTCACTCTTTATGACATGGTGTGTTATCCTGCTGGAAGTAGCCTTCAGAAGATGGGGACACTGCGGTCATAAAGGGATGGACATGGTCAGTAACAATACTCAGGTAGGCTGTGGCATTGACCCGATGCTCAATTGGTACTAATGGGCCCAAAGTGTGCCAAGAAAATATCCCCCACACCATTACACCACCACCACCAGTCTGAATCATTGATACAAGGCAGCATGGAACCATGATTTCATGTTGTTAATGCCAAGTTCTGACCCTACCATCCGAATGTCTCAGCAGAAATTGAGACTCATCAGACCAGGCAATGTTTTTCCAATCGTCTATTGTCCAATTTTGATGAGCCTGTGTGAACTGAAGCCTCAGTTTCCTGTTCTGCTGACTGGAGTGGCACCTGGTGTGGTCTTCTGCTGCTGTAGCCCATCTGCCTCAAGGTTCACTGTGTTGTGTGTTCAGAGATGCTTCCCTGCAGACCTCGGTTGCAATGAGTGGTTATTTGAGTTACTGTTACCTTTCTTTTAACTGGAACCAGTCTGGCCATTCTCCTCTGACCTCTGGCATCAACAAGGCATTTGCCTCTCAAAAACTGCTTCTCACTGGATATTTCTCTTTTTCCAGATCATTCTCTGTAAACCCTAGATATGGTTGTGTGTGAAAATCCCAATAGATCAAACAGTTTCTGAAATACTCAGACCAGCCTATCTGGCACAACCATGCGACATTCAAAGTCCCTTAAATCCCCTTTCTGCCCCATTCTGATGCTCGGTTTGAACTGCAGCAGATCGTCTTGATCATATCTACATGCCTAAATGCATTAAGTTTCTGCCATGTGATTGGCTAATTAGAAATTTGTGTTAACAAGCAGTTGGACGGGTGTACCTAATAAAGTGGCCAGTGAGCGAAACTCATATGTGGGCGGTTTTGACAGCATATTCATAGCTTATGTTGGTTCAATAATACACAGATATGTTTGTGAAGCAGTAATAGTTGTGATTTATCAAAAATAAACAAAGCTTTTTGACTAATCAGTGTCAAGAACTGAAACGGCCCATTTCAAATTTGACTTTATTGGCATTGTGGAAAAGAACTGATGTTAAACTGTAAAAGCTGCTGGCTTCCACACAATTTCTCCATGTTGCCACAACACAGATCGATTGAGTTAACTTAATAATTTGTACAATTTAAGTGGATTAAACATAAAGCAATTAAGTTGTCCCACAAAAAACCTTAAGTATTGTGTTGTTCCAACTCATTTTAAGTAAGTAGTTTAAACAAGCAGCACAAAGTTGTTTTATAGTGTATGCTAATACTGGCAAAATCTTGTAATACAATGTAATTTGTTTGTTTCACACTGTTTATTTGACCATCAGCAAAACTGAAAGTACTGGTAAGAATTACACTTGGTTATCTAAGTTACTGAAGAACTCTTGACAGTTCACTCCGTTTCCCTGGTTTGGAGTTAAAGCATGAGGTGCTGTTATTTGATTGGTGAGAACGGACAAGGGAACATGAGTTTGTTCTTCTGTGCCACCAGGTATGAAGCACTTTCCCTTACTGGAGAAAAACACAACAACAATATGAAGAATAGGTGAAATAAAGTGCATAAAAAAATCCCTTATGACAAACAAACAAAAAACATTATTGTATGTTAAGGTTTTGTGTAATAATAATAATAATAATAATAATATATTATTCAGATTTACCTGCCGCCACCACTCTGGCGTCTTCATGAGATCTGTGGCGTACTGCTGCCCGGTGATCAGCACTCTCATACCACCATAACACATGCACTGAACATACAAAGAAATATCAGAAATATGTAAAACATTACAATTTTTCCCCATGAGTTAACACAATTTTCTTTACCAAGGTTGCAGCTATAACATAAAAAAACATTAAAAATATTGCAAATATGAATGTAATTTTAAATATATATATATATATTTCCCAAATGATGTTTAGCAGAGCAAGGGAATTTTCACAGTATGTCTGATCATATTTTTTCTTCTGGAGAAAGTCTTATTTGTTTTATTTTGGCTAGAATAAAAGCAGTTTTTATTTTTTAAAAAAACATTTTAAGGTCAAAATTATTAGCCACTTTATGCTGATTTTTTTTTTCAATAGTCTACAGAACAACCCATCGTTATACAATAACTTGCCTAATTAAACTAACCTGCATAGTTAACCTAATTAACATAATTAAGCCTTCAATTGTCACTTTAAGGCAAAGATAATAAAAAAAACAGTTGTTAGAATTAGAAATGAGTTAAAACTATTATGATTAGAAATGTGTTGAAATCTTTCCGTTAAACAGAAATAATGAAACAGAAAAAAATTAACAGGGGGGCTATTAATTCTGACTTCAACTGTGTGTATATTAGACATGTGCCGGTATAAGATTCTGACGGTATGATAACCTTAGATAAAAATATCACGGTTTCACAGTATGACGGTATTGTGTTTACTGCTCTAAAATATATTCTTTTTAAATGTCTGGCTAAAAACAAAACCTTTTTCCTCTTTGAACACAAGATATTTTATTTTGAGTAACATTTATAATATTTTGGAGCAGTAAACATGTCAGGCTAAATAATTTAAGTGAATCATTGACTTCTGCGGTCTTCATTAGTTTCAAAAACACAGATGTCTTTACAATTTACACCTAAAAAAAAAAAAAAAGTAAATAAAAAATATTACAGATACCTTAGGAACGGCATAACAGAAAATGTTGGCGGTATGAAAACCTTGACTTTTCCAAACCGCGGTATACCTTGAAAACGGTTATCATCCTATGCCTAGTGTGTATATATATATATATATATAAATATACAGATATAGATATGTAATACATATTTCATATTACACTATTTTTATACATTTAAACATCTAATTAATTTTTTGTATCCACTACTGCAGTCTTCAGTGTCATATTATCTTTCAGAAATGATTTTATTGTACTGATTTGGTTAATTATCAATAATCAACAGCATTTCAAAAGCTACTCTATACAGAAATCTTTAAGAAAATCTTTAGAAACACATCCAGTTTGGACATAATAATGCACTCAGGCTGAATAATATTTATATTCAATTTATTATTTAATTAGAGTATTGATTCCTTTTGTAAAAGTCACCAAGGCTGCAGTTTCTAGTTAAAAAACAAACCTAAAAATAGTGCTGTAAAATTTAAAATAACATATTTAATATTATTTTTCTATATTTAAAAATGTAATTTATTTCCCCTACTGTTGTTCTACTGCTACTAATAATTCTGTATCTGCATTTCTGCGGTCCTCTTTTACCTTGATTGAGCTGTCCAAACTCAGAATGGAAAACCCCGACTGAATGAGCGTATCCTGATCCCGTATGCGTGCCCACTGCTGCCTGAAACGCCTTGCCCCACACGGCCGGACCACCCGACTTCATCTGGAAAGTGGCCAGCTCGAAAACCCCTTCGTATCAATAACAAAAGCAGTTCGGGTCAATTTGCTGAGAAACCTGCATGTGCATCTTTGTTTTGGGAAGAATTTACTCAGACTTTTAACGGAAGAATGAGGAATATTGGTGAAATGTGTTCGAAAACAGTCATTATGATTGTAGTTTCATTCAAGTCTATGGTATCAGGTATTAAGGCTGGAACACACCAAGCTGAAAGCCGCCTGTTGAGCAGCATCGGTCTGTCCGTGTCTGGCACAATGTTTTTTTGGTGTTCCACATGTGGCCATTCATTGGAGACTGCCCATTTTTAGATTTTGTGTCGCTGTCAGTAGCTATGTTTCCATCTAAAAATTGCGAATGAACTTTATGCGCAAAACTGGATTATGGCATAAAAGACGTGCGAATAAAGCAGCGTTTCCATCCAACGAGTCAAAGCGGACAAAATCGTCACTTCCTGATTAACTGCCGCCAAATATCAACAGTAAAAACGGAATCTGCTGCAGTAGGAGAAGCTGTGTCAATCTTTTTCTTCATTTAATAAATGACTTGCGCCTCAGAAGGCAATCCTGACACGCAGTGAACGCGCGGTGACGTTTGAAGGTGTCAGACGTGGAGCACAGACGCTCTTGATTCTGGAGGTCATTAATAATATAATAACACAACTACTTAAACGGTGAGGTGCTTTAGAATAACCAAAACAACATTTCAGATGTTTTACGATGTGCTCAGCCTGCTGGTTTGTCCATTTACACACATTTTCATCATCACATGATCTCTTATAACAAAACCACATGACTTTTAATGCGCACACTGGAATTTATGCGGTAAATGTGTTTCCATCGCAGTTTATGCGCATCTTTTCTTGTCGAATAAAAAGTTTATCCTACTCAGTTATGCGCATACATTTTTAATGCGCATTTTCAAAATTTATGCGGATCATGCCGTTTCCATCAAACGTTTTTTTATGCGCATATCCAAAATGCAAATAAAAATAGGTTGATGGAAACATAGCTACCCAAAGATACCGCTCTGACTGACTGTTTAGCTATGAATCAGAGAGCGAGAACAAAAACTGAAGTTTGACTTGCAAACTACACAAGTCAATCGAGAACACAAAGAATCTGGCAGTCATTTTGTTGCATTTCTTATTCCTCTGGTGCTCCTCAATTGTAAACTACACTGGTGATCTTAGCCAGTAAAAAAGTGACGAACGGCTATAAAGTACCCCGTTTTATTTAAATTTTTTCAGTGCAATTATTCAAATTTGTTTCATTCATTCATTCATTCATTCATTTTCTTTTCGGCTTAGTCCCTTTATTAATCCGGGGTCACCACAGCAGAATGAACCGCCAACTTATCCTGCATTTGTTTTACGCAGCGGATACCCTTCCAGCTGCAACCCATCTCTGGGAAACATCCATACATTCTCCTTCACACATACACTTTGGACAATTTAGCCTACCCAATTCCACATATCGTTGGACTGTGGGGGAAACCCTTCCTAACACAGGGAGAACATGCAAACTTCACACAGAAATGCCAACTGACCCGAGGCTTGAACCAGCGACCTTCTTGCTGTGAGGCGACAGCACTACCTACTGCGCCACCGTGTCACCCAAATTTGTTTCTGTTTAGTAATATTTTTACCATTTTATCTTTCATTTTGAGAGGGTTTTGTGAGAACAATTAATATTTATGCAGTAATTAAGATCCATTTTCCTCCCATTGAATACAATAGAATTTTGACACGTTTATTTTATTGATATTGCTTTATTTTCAGTTGAAATATAACCTCTGGCATCCAAATACAATTTGGGGAAGGCAAAATAGCGCCATCTGGTTGTGAGAACCTGAAAAGACGTATATTGACACAGTTTAACCAATGGGTTCCAGTAGTACTATATCTATAGGCGTGTTGAAGCAGGGCTGGAACTAAACTCAACAGGGCTGCGTTTGACACCGCTGCTCTAGTTGTTTACAGCAGTGGTTCTCAAGCTTTTTTCACCAAGTACCACCTCAGAAAAAAATTGTCCCTCGTACCACCATAATAGCCGGTATTGAAGTACAGTAGCATAGTAGGTATAATTAAGCAGCTACAGCACTGCACAGTTCAAAAACGAGGCAGATTAATTCTTCTAATTAACAATATTTATTATTGTCACCACTTAAATAAAGGTTTAGCCTATTAAAATCAAATTACTGATCACATCTGTGTTATCGTACGCCTCAAAGGGTTAAAAGTGTGTTTTACTTTAATTATTCAGCAATTCCTCCACATAGCACTAGAAGGAAGCTTGTGTACCACTAGTGGTACACGTACCACAGTTTGAGAACCACTGGTTTAGACATTACTAGGAAATTGTGGATTTTTGAATATACATTCAGACAATCTAAAAGACTTCCTTTTGACAAGTTTTTGACATATGGAACCAGATGCAGCCAACGTGAGGTGACAACACAGTCGGTTTTCATCATTACTTCATTTTTGACATCAGCTTGGTGTGTCCCGGGCCTGTTAAAGGCATAGTTCAACTAAAACCTAGCTTCTTTCTTCTGGTTGAACACAAAAGAAGAAAAATGTTGGAAGCGGGTATACTCTTGACTGCCACAGAGAATTGTTTCCTACTATGGATGTCAATGGTTACCAGTTTAAAACATTCTTCAAAATATCTTCTTTTGATTTCTTTGTAATTTTTTGCAAGCATTTAAGAGTGAGAAAGGCAGAGTGTTCCTTTAAGGCACAAATTCTCACCTCCTTCTTTGGGTGGCTTCTGAATTTTGCTCCAGGGTACGAGATACGTCACCTCGTTATCCTGAGAGCTCAGCATGGGCATGGCTTTAGAGATGTACTGCTCAATCCAGCTGGGGTCCTGAGATAGAGCCGCCCGGACAGACGCCCGCTGGGCATAGCTATCTAAACAACGTTATGGGAAAAAACAAATAATCAGTGTTTCTTATGATAATTCACAAAAGCATAACATCACTTTTTCATAAAGGTTTTGATGTTTGTGAGTCAACTAGACCAATATCATGGTTATTTAATATTCATTATTTTATATATTTGATTAAAATGTATTTCATGACTTTGTTTTATTTTAATTATTGGATTAATTAATTCAATTTTTCTATACTAATGCATGTAAATAAACTTCTTGGAATTTCTTATCACCTTTTATATAAGATATTTATATTAAAAAATTATTTTAATAAAATGTTTTTCATGATTTTGTATTATTTGAATTATTGGATTAATTAAATAACATTTTATTTATTCGCTTTTTACTCTTTTATACTAATGCATGTTAATGTATTTATTGGAGTTTCTTGTCACTTTTTTTATAACACATTTATATTTTAAGATTTATTTTAATGAAATGTATTTCGTTTGGAGAAACTGTGGGGTAAAAGAGGCACATCATGCGCATGTATTCTGGCAGTGCTCAAGAATTAACAGTTTTTGGGAAACCGTGCATTCTGCCATCAATGATATTTTTGATCTTCATATTCCTAGATCATTGGAAGTACTTTATCTAGGAGATATTCCTATTAAACTTGAAAAGGAGGATAGATATCTATTTAAGATATTTTTGGCAACAAGTAAAAAAGCTATAACCAGGAAATGGTAAAAAGAAGACCCACCAACTAAAGACGAGTGGTTCACAATTATAGCAGAAGTTGAGGAAATGGAAAAAAAATGACGCATGCTCTTCGATTGCAATCAGAGATCTTTGAAAAAAAATAGAGTAAATGGCTGGCTTTCTCCACAACGACAATATAATAATCTATAATTGAACATTTACATAATTCTAGAGGTTATGCATCATTGTGAGAATATGTTTGGCAACCTTTTATTATATGTTATTTTATAGTTATTTGATTTATTTATTTTGATGAGGTAATTTAATATTTTTATATGTGTATATATATAGATATACTTGTGCGGAATGGATGTATTTGCGTATATACAGGGAGTGCAGAATTATTAGGCGAATGAGTATTTTGACCACATCATCCTGTTTATGCATGTTGTCTTACTCCAAGCTGTATAGGCTCGAAAGCCTACTACCAATGAAGCATATTAGGTGATGTGCATCTCTGTAATGAGAAGGGGTGTGGTGTAATGACATCAACACCCTATATCAGGTGTGCAGAATTATTAGGCAACTTCCTTTCCTTTGGCAAAATGGGTCAAAAGAAGGACTTGACAGACTCCGAAAAGTCAAAAATAGTGAGATATCTTGCAGAGGGATGCAGCACTCTTAAAATTGGCAAGCTTCTGAAGCGTGATCATCCAACAATCAAGCGTTTCATTCAAAATAGTCAACAGGGTCGCAAAAAGCGTGTGGAAAAACCAAGGAGCAAAATAACTGCCCATGAACTGAGAAAAGTCAAGCGTGCAGCTGCCAAGATGCCACTTGCCACATCGTGTTGCCATATTTCAGAGCTGCAACATCACTGGAGTGCCCAAAAGCACACGATGTGCAATACTCAGAGAAATGGCCAAGGTAAGAAAGGCTGAAAATCGACCACCACTGAACAAGACACACAAGCTGAAACGTCAAGACTGGGCCAAGAAATATCTCAAGACTGATTTTTCTAAGGTTTTATGGACTGATGAAATGAGAGTGAGTCTCGATGGGCCAGATAGATGGGCCTGTGGCAGGATCGGTAAAGGGCAGAGAGCTCCAGTCCGACTCAGACTCAAGCTCAACTCCCAGTCCTACTGCCAGTTTCTGGAAGACACCTTCTTCAAGCAGTGGTACAGGAAGAAGTCTGCATCCTTCAAGAAAAACATGATTTTCAAGCAGGACAATGCTCCATCACACGCGTCCAACTACTCCACAGCGTGGCTGGCAAGAAAGGGTCTAAAAGAAGAAATATTAATGACATGGCCTCCTTGTTCACCTGATCTGAACCCCATAGAGAACCTGTGGTCCATCATCAAATGTGAGATTTACAAGGAGGGAAAAGAGTACACCTCTCTGAACAGTGTCTGGGAGGCTGTGGTTGCTGCTGCACGCAATGTTGATGGTGAACAGATCAAAACACTGACAGAATCCATGGATGGCAGGCTTTTGAGTGTCCTTGCAAAGAAAGGTGGCTATATTGGTCACTGATTTGTTTTTGTTTTGTTTTTGAATGTCAGAAATGTATATTTGTGAATGTTGAGATGTTATATTGGTTTCACTGATGAAAATAAATAATTGAAATGGGTATATATTTGTTTTTTGTTAAGTTGCCTAATAAATCTGCACAGTAATAGTCACCTGCACACACAGATATCCTCCTAAAATAGCTAAAACTAAAAACAAACTAAAAACTACTTCCAAAAATATTCAGCTTTGATATTAATGAGTTTTTTGGGTTCATTGAGAACATGGTTGTTGTTCAATAATAAAATTAATCCTCAAAAATACAACTTGCCTAATAATTCTGCACTCCCTGTATGTATACTTATGTATGTATTGTTATTTTTTGTTTGTTTGTTTTGTTCCTAATTGCTGTTCCTAAAAAAAAATCAATAAAAACTAAGTATAATTTTTTTTTAAATGTATTTCGTGATTTTGTGTTATTTTAATTGTTATATTATTTAAATAACATTTTATTGATTAGTTTTTCATTTTCTTCTATACTAATGCATGTTAATATAGTTCTAGGAATTTTTGGCTATCTTTTTCTACACTATCTTTCGGTACTCTTATGCACAGCACTTTGGTCAAATTCAGTCACTATGAAATGTGCTTAATAAACAAATATTGTATTTTATTTTACATATTTTAATAAACTGCTGATGTGAACTTTATTTTATTCTATTTATCTAAATAGTTATTTGCACACTATTTCTTCAAACAGTTTGAAAACAAGCAAAGCGACAAATTAGAGAGGAAATTCAATCTTTTGTTTCATTTTTTACTTCATTATAAAGTTTGAAAGCACACAAGACACATTTAGGAGCTCATTCTCACCATACTTCCAGATGTGGAAAACCTGATTAACACCCCCGTATTCCACACTCCAGTATCCGATGAGCTCCGAGTGGGCTGTGCGCAGCTGGATCTTCTCATTGGTCAGTTTGAGGAAGGCGGCGTTCAGATGTGGCTGGATGTAATACGTGCGAAACTCATAGAAGGTCCCGTGCTGCTGCTGCGGTCCAGTGGTGATCAATGCTGCGCTGGGCTTCTGGAAAACACAAATCAGTGCTGGCAGTGACACCATGTGGTATTTAACTGAACTGTTCAGAATCGATACCTTTTAAGGGTTTATCCTCCACAGTTTCCTAGAACAGGGGTTCCCAAATTTTTCAGCCCACAACCCCCAAAATAACAATGCCAGTGACTCACGACCCCCAATGTCCTCTGAGGTGGTTATAAAAATATAAACCTTGCATACAACGGTGCACACATACTAATAGCCACAAGTCTGTCTATTCATCAGTTAATTTTGAAGAACGCCACTCGGAGACCACCTTCGATGTTCAATTGTGGACTGTATTTATTTTTGTGAGTTCTATAAAGTTGTCCAGGGTTCATACACATTTTTGCTATTAAAATTCCAAGACTTTTCCATGATTTTTCCAAGACTTTTTAGTACATTTTCATGACCTAATGCTTCATGCAGTGTCTACATATTATGCGTGGTTAAAGATAAACAATGCATGTTCAAAATTATTACAGCATATGGTAAAACACACAACAATCTATTTCAGTTTATATTTATATCCATGTAAAATTGATTTAGATAATGCTTACACCGCACTAATAATGTGAGAGTATGTGATTGGCCAAGGACAGAAAAGATGTAAATAGCCTATACTCAAGTATACAGATGTCTGTTTTCCATGACTTTTCCAAAACTTTGTGTTTTTTTTTTTAAATACTTTTCCAGGCCTGGAAAACGTTATGTCAAAATTCCATGACTTTTCCAGGTTTTCCATGACCGTATGAATCCTGGGTGTCAGAAAGTTTAACCTGGTGCCATAAAATCAATGTGCTGTGTCTTTAACGTAATCACCCCAGGGGTCGCGAAAAAAATAAATAAAATAAAATAAAATAAAATAAAATAAAATAAAATAAAATAAAATAAAATAAAATAAAAAGTCTGATGGCTTTTTATTTGCATGTAGTTGTTTTTTTAATGTAACCATTAACAACTATTTGTTTGTTCTGTAGGTTATGAATAAAATATGGTAATTTTAATAGTTTAATAAAATTAATTTGATGTTTGGAAATCACCAAGCGACCGCCCCTCATTGTCCCGGTGACCCCCACTTTGGGAAACCACTGCCTTACAACACAATTCTGCACAATCTTGCTTCATCTGTGAGACAGACTATGCGTGTGCCAAGAATCATGGGAGTAAAGGTGTCCATGAATTGCAACCTTTTCAGTCTAAAGGCTCTTTAATTCTGTGTAAATCAGTTCAGAGAAGTTTAGGAATTGTATTTTTTTATATTTCGCAGAACAATTCTTAGTTTCAAATACAGAAGGTTACATTTATTAAGACAATCGCACAAGCTTAACACTATTTAATTGAATAATAAATAATGAAAACATATGGTATGTATGAAATATGGTGTCATTGCAATGAAACATTTCATGTTTTGATACATCTATTATTTAACTTTTTTTAAATATATCTTTTAAATAAATCCAAAATATCTTATTTGACTTTTATTCTGTTTTTGGATATTTATAGGGATTTTAATAAGTATTGACTCAAGCAATAAAACTACTTATTGAATAATTAAATTAGAAAAGGAATTTAAATTCAACTTTATTGACGTAATTAGTAATTATTTCAGTTTTTGAAGAAAGATACCCAGCACTGCTTTTTTTTCATGTATAAAGCACACATTGAGCTCATTTGATGTTAAAGATAAACTAAAAGTTTACATTCTATAAGTTCCCACTTTAGTACAAAGGTCAAACCCTACACTATACACCCCAAATGCTATAGAGCAACTCCATGCAAATGTCAACATTGCCGTGGAAAAAAATAAGTTTTCCCCAAAATAGCGAAACCACAAAATACTTTGTTTGCAACTACTTTAAAAATACTCAAAAATGTCTCTGTCAATGTTTTCAAACAATCATATTTGATTTACCAAAATCACACAAGTGCCAATTTCATATCTGTCACATCCATAACAACACTTTTTCATCATTAATACAAAAAAGTAAAATAACATAAAATCAATCATGTTTGTTCTATAGTGAGTCAACTCTTATCTTTTTGATGAGCATTATTTCTTTTGGGTTGTGCAGTTTAATTCACAGAATTTCTACAAAGTATGTTGGAAACTGTAAACTCGCTAAATTTTTCGTCACATCCATAACGCATGTTTATTTTCCTCATTTAAAATATACATTTTTTTTATAGATAGATATTTTTCTGATCTTATAACTCTGTTTAGTTGTTTTGGAAAATGTAAACAGATGTTCCAATATAATGTTACTATACTTCTGGGAATTTATGTTTTGAGATTTTACTGCAAATGTCACATCCATCACGCTGGAATTGCTCTATAGTTAATAGTAGTAAAATCCCAAAATGTTTACCCTTAAGAGTTTTTTGTTTCATTTTAGTTTTTTGTGAGGACATGCCAAAAACACTACACAAATAAACCTGGCAAAAGGGCTCCGACTACTTAAGAATGTGTTTTGAACTTGATATGCATTAAATATTTAAGAAACAATTTCTAAGTCACTAAATAAAATAAATTGCTTAAAATTTCAGAAGCTGGGGAAAAGGATTGGGATAAAGTTGCTTTTATATTCAAACATTCTTTCAGTGACAACTTGAGACACGCTCCCTATATTGTTTACCATGTAATTTTCAATATTCTGCGTGAAATGACATGCAAGTATGACTTCGAAACATCCTTATCATTATTTGACTGAACAATGTTGTACTTTAATACTTTTTGGCTGCTAATATGATTTCAATATTTAGAACTTGCATAATATATTTTTTATGAAATTATATTATCAAGGAGGGGCGGCGTGGTGGCTCAGTGGTTAGCACTGTCGCCTTACAGCAAGAAGGTCGCTGATTCGAGCCCCAGCTGATTTCATTGGCGTTTCTGTGTGGAGTTTGCATGTTTTCCCCGTGTTGGTTTGGGTTTCCTCCAGGTGCTCCGGTTTCCCCTACTCTCCAAAGACATGCGCTATAGGTGAAATGAATTTGAGTGTATGTGTGGGAATGCGAGAGTGTATGGGTGTTTCCCAGTACTGAGTTGCGGCTGGAAGGAAATCCGCTGCGTAAAACATATGCTGGATAAGTTGGCGGTTCATTCCGCTGTGGCGACCCCTGATAAATAAAGGGACTAAGCCGAAGGAAAACTAATGGATGAATATTATTAAGGAGAAACTCCGAATGTCTGAATAAAAATCCAACTTTATCTCAATGTGAAAAGGTTACGTGCTGAAGTTATGAAATGTAAAATTCACTGAAAATGGTATGCTTATTATATAATATGAGCTTAAGTTTCTAAGTAGAATTCCAAATATAAATATTTTGACAGGAAACCTAAACTTTGGATATTGCGTAATGAATCAATATGGGCTGCGTGTATACACGAGAGTGACGTTCATACGTTTATGGATGACATGAGTAGTTTCTATTTGGATTATTAAACTGCAGGGATATCATCCTTTTGTAACTCGCCACCCTGCCAGGTGTTAAACAAACACAGTATCAGTTGAGTTACATGATCATGATGTGAATGACAATGGAGCTCGTCCTCTGACAGACTTCCAAACACACTGGCGTTTGTCTTTTCGTGCGGTGAAAACATTAAATATCATCACATTAATTCGATTAATAAAACATACACTGGTGAATGTGTGTCATTTCTTCAATACATCCTAAATTAAACGTGCGAGTGCCGGTTAAACTCACCGTAAGTCGGGTCTTCGCGGTCAGGCATTGTTCTGCGTGACGTGACGCGCTCCGGAAAATACCGCGTAATTGTAACATTTCCCTCACTGTATGTCTAGTGGTGTACCTGCAGAGTGACTGACATGCCATATCAAACGTGCAACTCTGGACAAAGTTCACTTCACAGTGAGTACGGAAGCCGAAAGGTGTCGTTCAAGTGCACTGCTTGAAACTTGAGCTCCTTTGTAACAACAATCAATGATTTTCAGTGATTCCCTGCTGAATTATGGAGTTAATCGACACACTTGGTCAACTATTTGAAAACATTACGATTTGTAAATGTGTGAGCAAGTTTCTTCTGCTTTAATGTTTAATTTATTTTATTAAAAATACTATTAAAACATTAACATTTTGAAATACTTAATTTATTTGAAATATAATCAACTATTAACCCTTTAACTGCACCACCAAGAAAAAAATGCAGTCTCCTAATGTCACTAGCTAAAACACTCAACACATCCCATAATTTCTAAAATATCAACCTCTACCAAATGGTTGATATGTCGGTTAATGATAAAAGTACCAGAATTAATACATATACTTTGAAAAATCTGAAAACATGAAGTGTAAGAGCAATTTATTTAAAAATATATGTTTTTGAATACTAAATCATCTTTATTTTTAGAAGTATGCCATGAAATATTTCAGATTCTCATTTAAAATGTTTTTTTTTTTTTTACAATAAAACCAAAATCAAGTGTAGGAGTGCAACAGGATTATGTTTGTTTGATTTTTTATGTAAACCAACAATGCTG
Organism: Danio albolineatus; assembly: GCA_903798035.1. Taxonomy (NCBI): domain Eukaryota; kingdom Metazoa; phylum Chordata; class Actinopteri; order Cypriniformes; family Danionidae; genus Danio; species Danio albolineatus. Next base: position 6,802,499 of record CAIGQQ010033255.1, read on the forward strand.
TGTGTAATCCATAATTTAAAACAGTCAATCTTTAAATGACTTAAACAGTCTCTCGGTCAGAATTGTTTACTATTATTAGTCCACTTTCCAGTGCCAGATGATTCTTCAATCTAATTACCAGATTTAATGTAACATTGTTGAAACGTTATTTGCTTCAAATTTAGTTTAAACATTTTGTGTTTTTGTTCTTTAAAAACATTTTTATTAATAAAGAACACAGTAGGCCTAAATTCATAAAAGATTCGAGCAAATAGTACAAAAAAAAAGTTTATTTAGACAAAAAAAGGGAAAGTAAATAAGTAAAAAATAAATGAATATTTTTTGCTATTCATCAAAGAATCCTGAAAAGGAAAATATATTACAGTTTTCCCAAAAAGACCAATTATTAAAGACTGAGCACCCTGATCGAACTGACGGATCAAGACTTGAGTGATTCGGAAGATTCAGCTTTGAAATATAGCGCATTTTTAAAATATCATATGTAAGTAAAATGTATAATTATATAATTGCATTATATTTATAATATATGTAATGCATGTATATTTCATGTAATTTTTTTATTTATTATTTATTTATTAAATGTTTCTTTATTTTATTTATTATGTCATTTTGATAATTTAATTAAAAAAATTCTAACTTTAAATAAATAAGCATAGATTTTTTTTTTTAAATCTTAATTTTCCTTAATATATATATTTTTGACCTGTAATGTATTAGGCCCACTGGTGGTTACAGTTATATATTATATGGTGTACAGTTACAGTCAGGGATGGGCAGTATTTATGATACAAGAATTTAAAATATGCATTTTAAAAAACAAAAGTATTTTGTAATTTGTATTTGATAGGGTTGATGAAAATGGGTTTATGTGTTATATCAAAATACTTTAGTGTCTTGTATTTTTAAAATGCTGTAAAATACTGTGTAAGAAGTCTACATGATATCATTATAAAAATGCGGCCTTTGATTGGTGCTTTCTCAGTTATTTGCCTAAATTGACTAATATTGTAGAATATGGATAACACTTGGAGTATGGATGGAAATTATGCAACACACATAGCAGACAAATGGCAGTAATGACAGTAAGACAGCAAGAAAATAACAAGAAAACGACAGTACTTAATTTGGATACTTAATTTTTTGGTTTATATTCAACCCAAATAAGTTGTTTACAACCACTTAAAGAAGAAATTAAATCTAAGGGATCATCTCTGAGTCATTTCTTTCAGTGTACAATACTTCATTTGCTGTTTCAAATGCCAGCAGTTGATCTGCCTGTTGTGCCTTGAAGAGTACAATTAAGTATACATGATTTTTCAGAAATCGTGCGTTTACATTAAGTATTGAAGAACTATTAGCAAAAACAATTGTAATAATATTTAAAATAACAAAAAAAATTTTACTTCTTCATATATCATCCGTTTAAAATATAAGACTGTTAAGAGATGGTGTCAATTTTACTGGCCGGAAACACAATAAAGAGATACAGTACTATGTTTCAACTCATTATCTGCATTACAGTGATTAAAGAGATCATGTTCAAGACAGCACTTTCTGTGTGGAATCTGAACAAAATTTATAGTAAAATCACTATAAGAGAAACAAAGATTTATGAATACCTCCTCATGTTCAGGAGAGGTTAGATTAGATTAGATTAGATTCAACTTTATTGTCATTACACATGTACAAGTACAAAGCAACGAAATGCAGTGAATGTGTTGGCAGTGAAGGTGAATGTGTTGGCATAGAAGCTGTCTTATACTTGCTCAGAGAAACGCTGTTGCTGTCAAACACTGTTTACTTCACTGAGTCGCTTCAATGGTGAAGGGATTGACCGAATAGTCCTATTGATGGAAGGTTTGTGTAGAAACGTCATGCTCCCTTTTAAAAGTACTTTGTAGTATTTTCATGATACAGTATTTTATTTTAAAACATTTGTGGCTGCCGTATTTTGTAGTTTATTTTGATAGATGCAAAATTGAGGTATATGGTGGTATCATATGGTATCAAATAACTGAGAAATATACTACGTCGAATAGTTCGGACTGCTGAGCGAATCATTGGTACAACCCTCCCTACTCTCCAAGAACTGTACTTATCCAGAGCGAGCAGAAGGGCTGCCAAAATCACTCTGGACCCCTCACACCCAGCACACTGCCTCTTTGAACTTTTTCCTTCTGGTCGACGCTACAGAGCACTGCGCACCAGAACAGCCCGACACAGAAACAGTTTCTTCCCACAGGCAATCCATCTCATGAACACTTGATGATAACAATCGTGGAACCAACATCACTACTTGCTATACACTTTTTACACACACATACACTTATTTAACAACACACTTTACATGCCAATTTGCACGTAACAGCTGCACATATAACGTTGTATATAGTAATATACCTGTACATACACTTGTCAATTAGTATATTCGCATTTAACACTTACTTCTATTTTTAAAATAAATTTATTATCTGTTTTTTGTCCTGTCTCTGTAATTCTGTTGCTCTGTAGAAGCTCTGTCACGAAAACAAATTCCTCGAATGTGTGAAAATACCCGGCAATAAAGCTCTTACTGATTCTGATTCTGCATTAAAATCAGGAAAGTTCCACCTTAAGCTTTCATAAATATGTAAACACTTGAAACAATATTTTATTTCTCCCATATTCCCTTCTGACTCATCTAGTTTGTTATTACATTACGCAATTATTGTCAACTGCATTCCTTGTTTTGTGGAATCCCATTCACTTTGGGGGCGATAAACAGGGACACACCTCCCAGCCAGACCTGTTTTGAAGGATATTATACAGACCAATGCATTTTGGATTGTGCTCAGCAATTTTTTTAGACAGACTGGAATGTTTATCCCTTAATAAAGACAGACAATAGAGAGGCTCTCACTGTTGTTGACGCGGGACGCTGGGTAGGAGGAGCGGACTGCTGTCAAAATATCCGCACCTCTCCTCCTCCTCCTCACTTTACAAATATATGTTGTTGTCCATCAATAATACAGCACTCAGAAACCAGCTGGAGGTTGTCAGTTGCCAAGTCAAAGCTTAAAGGCTGAACTTACAAACAGATTTTGAAAGGTTTTACAATCTTTGGTTAAGTACCATGAACAGAACAGCAGTGGTTCTGGTGAGTCTGGTCTTCATCCTTTCTGTAGGTAAGTCTCCCTTTACTGTAATACAGAAAAAAGCGATGTATTATGTGGTTTAATGGCTTCTGCTTTCAGTTTTGACCACTATGCATTCAACAATCTTTGCATATTTTCAGGTGCAGAGGATAAGTCTAGACTCTACCGCAGGGTAAGTCTATTTTTATTATATGCCATAAAAACATCTAATATTAAAAACAATGCATATTTCAACCTTTGGAATTACAACTATGCATATATATGTAGTTTGTTATAATTTTTAATAAATGTGTTCATACAGTATTTGGCTATAATATAAATATGCCGTACATATACATGCAAAATATTAGAATATTTCTAAATGAAAATTTGGATTGGAATTACATTAGAATTACAAATGGACACACACATATATATATATATATATACTTATATACATATATATATATACATAGATTATTATGTCATAA
>CAIGQQ010033255.1:6812009-6841258 GCA_903798035.1 Danio albolineatus
ATAGATAGATAGATAGATAGATAGATAGATAGATAGATAGATAGATAAAATAAAATTAAAAAGCTAAAATCTATGTACAGTTTTGTGAAAGGTAGAACATATGTGAATACTGAAGTCATTTCCAACATTCCAGGTTTTCAGACCAGCACAACTTCACTAAACCCAATGATGACAGAGCTCTGGGTCTGATGAGCCGCAGTGCTTGCTCGGTCATGGAGGAGCTGGACGACATCACTATAGCATATGGACAAAGTGACGAGTTCAGCTTTGTCTTCAAAAGATCAACAACTTGGTTTAAAAGAAGGGCCAGGTATAGTTACTGTACTTTACTGACACATACACTTATATATGTAACATAGCACAATTGCCTCACAGCAAGAAGGTCGCTGGTTCGAGTCTCGGCTGGGTCAGTTGGCATTTCTGTGTGGATTTTGCATGTTCTCCCCAAAAAAAGCTAAGAATCGATGGTGTCTTAATTGTAGGTGATTTTTTTTGTTAAATTTTTACATTTGTTGTCAATTTTTTGTTACATTTTTACATTTTTAGTCAATATTTTTTTAATAAAATTTTTTTGTTGCTTTTCTGAGGGGGATTCCTTGTCAAAATATACAGTACATTTGTACAGTGGCAAAAAAACAAGAAATGATTGCATGCCAGTTTGTCATAATTATTCATAAAGCTACATGTCTTCATCCTAAGAGAAGACACTTTACTTAATTATTCATAAAAAAGCACATGTTGCTTTGCTTTAACTTTGGTCTATATCACTTTGGTCAATATAACATGCTCCATATATTTAGACCCACGAAATATTTCTCCTTTCCTCTGCAGTAAACTGATGACCCACGTGACTTCCCAGTTTTCGTCCAGCTTTGTTTTCTACTGGAAGGAGTATTTTGGGGAGCAGCCGCTGCTGTACCCACCCAGCTTCGATGGCAGGGTTGTGCTGTATCCCAGCAACCGTAACGTTAGAGACTATCTGAGCTGGAGGCAAGCGGATTGTAAGTGAATATACTTTGTTGAAGATTTCGGGGTGCATGTACTTCAAGGTGCATTAAGCGAATTTTGCCAAGCTGTGCTAAAAGAATCTGTCCATTTAGTGCTAAAAATGTATTTGATTGTGACTTTTTCATGTATAAAACAATACAGTAAGGTGAATTCAGGTAATTTTGGGGAGTTATTTACTTTTTGACTACTGCATGTAATGTTTGATTATGCATTAATATAATTTCTTTTCCATTCTAGGTGTCTTAGAGATAAACACTTAGCTTGACATATTAGATCTAATGATTTAGACTCGTTTTAAAATTCCAAAATCGTTCATTTTGACGTTTGTTATTATTTCCCAGGTCACATTAACAATCTGTATAACACTGCGTTTTGGACGCTGGTGCAAAAAGGTGGACTGACCACAACACAGGCCGAGGAGAGACTCAACGTATGATCCCTCAAAGTATTTGCTAACCTTGCTAAAATTGTTGGAGATTTAAGTTAATTTGTGCTTTCAGTTTTTTTTTAGATGGACTAAAATTCATATTGTATTTTTAGATTTATCCAGATACATAATCTTGTCATTTGTATCAATATAATGCATGAGTGTTTAATTGTGCTTTATTGTTTTCATACACTCACCGGCCTCTTTATTAGGTACACCTGTCCAACTGCCCATTTATGCAAATTTCTAATCAGCCAATCACATGGTGGCAACTCAATGCATTTAGGCATGTAGACATGGTCAAGACGAGCTGCTGCAGTTCAAACCGAGCATCAGAATGGGGATGTAAGGTGATTTAAGTGACTTTGAATGTGGCATGGTTGTTGGTGCCAGACAGGCTGGTAGGAGTATTTCAGAAACTGCTTATCTACTGGGATTTTCACACACAACCATCTCTAGGGTTTACATAGAATTTTCCGAAAAAGAGAAAATGTTCAGTGAGCGGCAGTTCTGTGGGCACAAATGCCTTTTTGATGCCAGAGGTCAAAGGAGAATGGCCAGACTGGTTCCAGCTGATAGAAAGGCAACATTCTTTCAGGCTCAAACCAGCGACCTTCTTGCTGTGAGGCGAACGTGCTACTCACTACGCCACCATGGCACCTCAGAAAGGCAACAGTAACTCAAATAACCACTCGTTACAACCGAGGGCTGCAGAAGAGCATCTCTGAACGCACAACACATCCAGCCTTGAGGCGGATGGGCTACAGCAGCAGAAGACCACACTGGGTGGCACTCCTGTCGGCTAAGAACAGGAAACTGAGGCTGCAATTCACACAGGCTCACCAAAATTGGACAATAGAAGATTGGAAAGACGTTGCCTGGTCTGATGAGTCTCAATTTCTGCTGAGACATTCGGATGGTAGGGTCAGAATTTGGCGTCAACAATGTGGATCCATTCTGCCTTGCATCAATGATTCAGGCTGCTGGTCGTGGTGTAATGTGTGGGGGATATTTTCTTGGCACACTTTGGGCCCATTAGTACCAATTGAGCACCGTGTCAACGCCACAGCCTACCTGAGTATTGTTGCTGACCATGTTCATCCCTTTATGACCACAGTGTACCCATCATCTGATGGCTATTTCCAGCAGGATAATGCACCATGTCATAAAGCGCAAATCATCTCAGACTGGTTTCATGAACCTGACAATGAGTTCACTGTACTCTAATGGCATCCACAGTCACATGATCTCAATCCAATAGAGCACCTTTGGGATGTGGGGCAGTCGGAGATTTGCATCATGGATGTGCAGCCGACAAATCTGCAGCAACTGCGTGATGCTATCATGTCAATTTGGACCCATATTGGAATATTTCCAGTACCTTGCTGAATCTATGCAACTAAGGATTAAGGCAGTTCTGGTCCAACTCGGTACTAGTGAGGTGTACCTAAAAAAGTGGCCGGTGTGTGTATACCTGTAAGGATAATTTACACAATAAAAATGTTGTATATTTCTTCCCAAATACAGGGAACACAAGCAACGGATAAGAATGAGATCTTATTTTCTGAGTTCAATATCAATTACAATAATGAATCCTCAGTGTATAAAAAAGGCACAACTTTAATATGGGAAAAGGTAAGTCGCAGCTGGCAAAAACAAATTATTGAATCTTTTTAATGGCATTCAACATTCTAACTCAAAATCTTTCCTTCAGGTGAACGAAACCACAACAAAACAGATCAAGCGGCCGGATGAGAAGGAGACAGAAGTTACTGTAACGCGGACCAGAAAGAAGGTTACAAGTCATTCCTGCGATGTGATTGGAGATCAGTTCTGGGAGGAACATCCAGACATTTTAGAAAGTGAACAAAGTTGATCACACGGTTACATTTTCCATTTGGTATTAAAATAATAGCCATAATAAAATAGAAACAAATGTAAGTTTTACATGTATTGTCTTGTTTGGAGGAAGTGATGGGGGATGTGACAATGTTGATTCCTGGTGGAGATAAGGAATGACACAGGGATCTTGTTCTTTCCTGCAGGGATGAGCATCTGTTTTTACCTCACCCCCACTGTTTCCTCTCTGTTTGAGGAGGACTTAAAGTTTTGCTTTGTTCCCTGATTTTTTGGGGGTTTTGCAAAAGTAAATCAGAATGGGCAAATGTGAGAAGTCATTATGATATTTTTATGATGCAATACTCCGTTTGATAAAGACAATTCAAATGTTTAGGAGAATTGGAAAGCTGAAAAGTGAAGCTTTATTAAAGAATTTTCATTCAAATGTTAAAAAAATCCCTGCATTATTACAATTATTACACTCCAAAAATGTCTTTTGCTGCTTGTTTAAACTACTTATTTACTTATATATTAAACTTGTTTTTTGTTTAATTCACTTAAATTTGTTAAAAAAAACAAAACAAACAATAAAATATAGGTGGCTTGGCGGCTTAGTGGTTAGCACTGTTGCCTTACAGCAAGAAGGTCGCTGGTTCAAGTCCTGGCTGGGCCAGTTGGCATTTCTGTGTCGACTTTGCATGTTGAATAAGCTATTGTCCATAGTGTGTGTGTGTGAGAATGTGAGAGTGTATGGGTGTTTCCCAGTACTGGGTTGTGGTTGAACAGGACATCTGCTGTCTAAAACATATGCTGGAATAGTTGGCGGTTTATTCCGCTGTGGTGACATCTGAAATGGAGACTAAGCTGAAGGAAAATGAATGAATGAACTTAAATCGATTTGTGTTCGGGTAACATAGGAATTTTGTGAAACCAAGTCTTTTTAATTATTTTTTTTTGTGTGTTTATATGCGACATTAAACATTAAAACCCAACAGTCAACTTTATCAAATGAAATGAGTGTAGTTATCTCAATTTACAGAAAGTTAATTCTACTCATTTGATAAGAGTTTGGAACTCAGTGTTGAAGGTAAGGAGTTAATTAAATACCTCATTACTTCAACTTAAATGGAGTAAGTACACAGTACGTATATAGATTAGTTTTTTAACTCAAATGGTTGTAGCAATTGGTTTCACTAAATGGTTCGAGTTGCCATTAATTTATTGTGTTTTCCAGTTCTCAGTTGGTTTGAGTTCTCTTCATTTATTGAGTTTTACTGTGCTCAAATTGCTTCGTTTACTCAAATGGATTAAGTTCACAGTACTCATTAGCATTAGTTTTTGAACTTAAATGGTTTGTTGTAATCGGTTTCCTCAAATGGTTTGAGTTACCTTAACTTCTTGGGGTTACCTTGTAACATTTTGGTTACACTTTGTTTTTATAGTTTTTACAGTCTTTTGACATACTGTTAACAATTAGTAACTGCAACTAATCAACAGCTAACTAATCAACAATTGGAGTTTAATTAGACTGTCTGCTTAATATGTGCTAACACTTTATTTCAATGGTCATCAACACACTGTAAAAAATGCTGGGTTTCACACAATTCCTCCATGTTGTCCCAACACAAATTTATAAAGTTAGCGTAATTGTTTTTACTGTAGTTTGAACAAGCAGCAGAAGTCATTTTTGAGTGCAGATATTCCAATAACTATCATTAACTTTGCAACAGTGTCAACTTATTCTACTAAATGTAACCCTAACCTTACTATAATGAGTGTTAGTTAACATGTGGTCATTTAAAATCACTTAAAGTATGCAGAATGCCTAAAATGATCCTAATTAAATTGTTACCATTAATGTTTAAAGTAATATGCTGGAAAAGCTGTTGATTGAGATATATGGAATCTGAGAACCAAGTGTGATTGTCTGTGTTTAGATCTAAAAAAGAGGATGTATTGTGTGTTTGGTGTTTCCTGTACCTTGATGTTGTCAATTAGGTGAAGTCAGAATTATTGCTTGTGCAGCATGTAGGCTAATCTCTGTCTCTCTCTCTCTCTCGCTCTTTCTCTCGGTGCTGTGCTTCTGGTTTTAATGAATCTCCACAGGGACACACCTCTGTTGCTGCCTGTGTTTGCTGTTTTAGAGCCAACATGTTACACACAGTGTTGCTTGTAGTGTGTAATATGGTATTCTTGACCTAGTTTCACGCTTAAATTATAACACTAGAAATATGCCATCACTGTAACAACTGTACATGAAATCCTAATGTGAACCTGATATTTTTAATTCTACTGCTAATATTTTTGGAAAGATAGGAATTATTGCTCTCGCAAGACTTCAAACTGCTAGTGAAACGCATGTTTCTACAGCTGGCGCTGGTTAGTTATGTGCCGTGGTGTATTTTATTTCACTTTACGTTATATTGGGTACCCCTAACGTCATTTTGTGCTTAAATTATATCAGAGTGATGACATGGTGTGACTGTAACAACTGTACATGCCATTGAACATGAGTGAAGACATCTACTGGTTATGTCTATAGAGACAGACAGACAGACAAAAAGATAGATAGATAGATAGATAGATAGATAGATAGATAGATAGATAGATAGATAGATAGATAGATAGATAGATAGATAGATAGATAGATAGATAGATAGACAAAACGATAGGTGGATAGACAGATCAATTATAAATTAAAAAGATAGACACAAAAAGATCGATAGATAAACAAAAATAGACAGACAGACAGACAGACAGACAGACAGACAGACAGACAGACAGACAGACAGACAGACAGACAGACAGATAGATAGATAGATAGATAGATAGATAGATAGATAGATAGATAGATAGATAGATAGATAGATAGACAGATGGATAGATAGACAGATGGATAGACAGACAAGTAGTGAGAAAGATAAATGGATAGACATAAAATGACAGACTCACAGACAGACGGAGAGATAAGGGATAGATAGAAGAGGGGAGTGATGTTTTTATGAATGGAGGGAGCTGGAGGGAGGGACGTGCTCGAGTGAGAGCTCTGTAAAGATGCGCTTCTCCACTGCCTGTCTCAGTCACTGCAGGCACACACACACCGGTGCTGATCATCATGAATGCTGTCCATAATCGATAATAGTTGCTCGTGCACGGCTCCTGCATTTCGTGCATTTTGTTGTAATGTTTACAGCGTAATTTAAGATGCTTCGGGGTGTGCATTTATATCGCTGCACGGTCGCGGGCGCGGTGCAGTTTCCTCTGTTGTTGTTATTATGTTGTTTACAGCTCTTTATAAGATGCACTGCACACATCGAGGACATTTCTACGGGTGAGTGTTATTATATTATATTACTGTGCACTGTATGATGATACCGGCCGATGCTTGCTGTACCGTTGTGTTGCTCGAAGCCGTGTATTCAGTGCTGAGCTCGTTCGCTAAATGAATGATTTATTGATCTCTTGATTGACCTACTGTACTATTAGATGAGCGTCGGCATGGAGACTCATCTCACATCCATGACGACTCGGAGCATTATATCACATTTCCACAGTGGATCAGCCCAGCCAGACACAAAAGATCTCGGGGGAGCGCGAAGGTAAATGCAAAGTGTTGTAGTTTTGAGAATGAAAATGTGCCGGTTGCATGGTGTCAGTGTAGTTTTGTGCTTTTATTGTGGCCAGACACACATTTGTGTACTCGGTGTGTCATAAAAGTAGGACCTTTTTATTTATTTACATGCTTCAACGTTTTCCCCCTATACTTTCCCCATTAGTTTTTGCTGCTTGTTCTCACTGCTTATTTAAAATGAGCTGAATCAACACAATTCTTAAGCATCTTTGAGGACAACTTAACTGTTTTATGTTCAATCCACTTAAATTTGTACAAACAAGTTAAGTTAATGGATTTGTGTTGAGGCAACATGAAGGAATTGTGTAGGACTCAGCATTTTTTTATAGTGTACAAGAACATTTGACATGTAGTTTCTCATAGAATACATGGCTTATTGTTTAATATGACTTATATTATTTATAATAATTATTAGAATAGTCTTATATTTTAATTTTAGTTTAAAATATTTGCAGTTATTCTAAATACAAAACATTTCAGTCAAAGGTGGGCACATATTCCTGTACATTAGAAAGTTTCCTTTTTATGATAATTTTTTTCATCCTTTATTATTGTTATTTTGTTTAAGAAAAATGACTATTATGCATTTCATACAATAATATAGAGGCGATACCAAAAATGTAAGTCAGTGTAACAATATATAGCCTTTCAAAATTTCTATTTAGAATAAGGATCATTTGATGTTGCATAAAAAGACGATCACACTTCATCTCCAAATTGCTTATTAATTGTCATTTATACTTTTTCTCCTCCAATATTTTATATAAAACACATCTCCTGCCCAAATAAGAAATTCTGGGTTATTTAAACCCAAATTGGCTAAAATATGTAACTCAAACACTGGGCTAAATTTGGTCCTATTCATTTAATTAAAAATATTATCGCAAGAGTTGGGTTAGTCCCTATGACACCCTGAATTTAGTTGAAATAACCCAGCATTTTCAGAGTGTGGCTTGAATGATGATGGAATATTATTTTACCCATTTTCTGACATTTGTTTTTATTTTAGTAAAGTTATTTGAAACCCCAAAGTATACTCTTAAATCGCTTTGAGCGTTTTATATGTACTGTATATAAAATCACTTTTGAAAACGTAATTCTTTGTGGATGCCATGCAATATGGAGTCTCGTCTTTAACTCATTCTATTTAAATACACTGTAAAAAGCGATTAGTTGTATTGGAAAAAAGTGATTAGTTCTAAAAAATTAAGTCTACTTAACAGTTCCAAGTTACAATGGGTTTACTTACATTATTTTTGTAAAGTCAGCTTGTTGCTTTTAAAGCAATTGGTTTACTCGCTTGAAGTAACTAATCACTTTTTAGAGAGTAAATGAACTATGTGCATAATTACAAAAAATAAGTTAGATCAACTTAACTGTTGTAAGTAAAGTCACATATTGCTTTTCCTGCATAATAATAAAATAAAACTAAAACCAAATACTCACTTCTTTAAATAAAGTGACAGTCCCACTTTATATTAAGTGGCCATAACTAATATGCACCAAATTTAATAATTAATAACAATGTACTTATTGTGTAAATACATGTATTTGCATTGTACTTATGCTTGATTAAATACCTGTTTGTAATTACATCTGTAATTAATATCTGTAATAACATTTGTAAATACACTGTTGGAGGGAAAGAATTGTGCTACACACTGAGGAAGGCATTGTGTCGAAACGTTTGTGTCATTGAGTCACCCAAAGAATGTAAAAATAAAAACAACATAAAGCAATCACTTGAGGAGTGCAAATCATTACCTCTTTGAACGAAAGTATTGACTAGATTAATGCACCAAAAAGTTTCTTTAAAAACCGCAAGTGCGCAGGGCAAATTTCATTACTTTAACTACGCTGTTGGCCATCCCTTACACCTTAACCCACCCTTAAACCTACCGATACCACCAAACTTGTCCTTAACCCTCCCCTATCCCAACTCAAGAGCACCACAAGTGTTCTCAAATGCATTATGAACACAGTAAGTACGTTGTATTTATTTTTTGATGCAAGTACATTAAGGACACTTAATATAAAGTGGGACCAAAGTAACTACTTGGTTTTTAATGTGTGATAATTAAAAAATCCATTCTCTGACTTTTTATCACCAGTGTTAACATTAATCATTCACTCAAACTTGTTCAAACTACTTATCTAATAATTCAATTCAGTTCAATTCACCTGTATTTGTATAGCGCTTTTACAATGTAGATTGTGCCAAAGCAGCTTCACATAGAAGGTTATAGTTAATTGAAACAGTGTCAGTCCAGTTTTTAGTGTTGGAGTTCAGTTTAGTTCAGTTCAGTGTGGTTTAATCTTCACTACTAAGAGTCCTAACACTAAAGAGTAATCCATCGGTGTGCAGCTCTACAAGTCCCGAACCATGCGAGCCAGTGGCGACATCAGCGAGGAAAAAAACTTCACCAATTGACGAAATTGAAAAATCGAAATCGGAAAAAAAATAACAAAAATAAAAATAAAATAAAATAAAATAAAATAAAATAAAATAAATAATAATAAAATAAATAATAATAATAATAATAATATTAATAATGAGCTAAAGCAACACAATTCTTTAGTTTTTTAGCAGACAATGTGATTTTTTTGTGTTCAATCCACTTAAATTTGAAAAAAGATAAAGTTAACTTAATTCGTCTAGGAAGAACATGAAGGAATTGAGTGGAACCCAGCATGATTTACAGCGCTTGCCTTATTCTTAACAGTTTTTAACACTACTATTCTTCTACATGCTAATTTTTCCTAATTGCGTACTTCTAGATAACCTTGATTGATTTATCTTCCCAGCATCCATCGGAGGCAGAGGTCAAGATTACTGTAAGAGGAGAAGATCTGATCCTACAGCTCCAGAGAAATGAGTGAGTCCTATAAATAACCGTGTCCGTTCAGTTTTACTCGACTGTAGCCGTGTATCGCTTACCAACAGGAGGTGATATTTTTGCAATGAAAGGCCGCTCACAGCTTTGCACCAAAAATAGACGCCTGCGTGGTTTCCCTTTTCATTCTGGCGCAAGCAGAAGTGCATGTGTTGATGGAGAGCGTCAGCGCCACATCGGCATTAAACCATATGGGAGTGACATTTGATACGTCTGCTCCGGGACACAGGAAGTTGAGCAGGCCACGTGTCTCCCCCTGGGGTGCTCGCTAAGTTCATTAGTGCGCATGATAGCAGGTTGGAATCGACTGATTAGTTCTGGCTTTGAAAAGATGTTAGGGACAGGGCCTTCTGCTTTAGCGTTCAGTGGCAGAACCCTAAAAGGTTGAATTATTAGCGAATTATTATTAGAATTATTAACTATTATCTTTTTTTTGCCCAATTTCTGTTTAACGGAGGGAAGATTTTTTAAACACATTTCTAAACATAATAGTTTTAATAACTTATCTCTATAGGGTTGATTGGGGGTCACACAGGGGAGAGAAGACCTGAAGTCCAGCACTTTTATTCATTTTTGAAGGGCACTTTTTTATCCAAGAGAACACAGGTTAAGCTCTTTCTATACACATGCCCGGTGCTCATGCTTCACTTGTTGAAAATCATGCAATTTTTTTCATATATCTTACTTTAATTATATACAGCTACTCAGCTAACATGAAAACAGCTTTCATATTTCCTAGTTCCTCATAAAGGCCTGCCCTCAAGAGGCTCTTCGCTGTGCAAGGTGTATTCTTGTAACCTGAAGGGTTTATGACATCATTAACCAGGAAGTATTTTTTTGTAGTCCCCAAACTGCATTCGCTGTAGGCTTTGCTAAGCTAACTCTGTTAAAGCCAATGTCTCCTTTTGCATTGAACTTTGAGCGTCTTACGTTCAGAGATGTTGTTTATGTTCACACAGCTACATTACACATCAACTACTGTTTAAAATATGATATCGTAGTGGACCACCCCTTTAAAGGGCCACGAAACACCAAAACACATTTTTTGAGCTGTTGACAGTCATATATGTGTCCCACGCTGCTGTAAACACTATTAGGACACATATAAGTGACTAAAAAGTGAAAATTGGTTGATTTTGCGTTATTTCGAGCAAATTCGTTCTTCCGGTTTGAAACAAATTTTTGAGGCTGCGTCACGTCTATGAGATCTATGCATGTGCCCCAGCGTGCACAGTGGACGTCTGTCCTGGTGAGAACACTCTGACGTCTTTGCGCGTGCGGCATTAATTCATGAGATAGCCTTTGTTTAAGCCAATCAGCGCGCTCTATTGTGTTTGCGGCGCAACTCATTAATATGCACAAGAGCTTTGAAGACTGTGTGTACGCGTTGCAGTGTCCAGACGGCAGGGACGCCACGTTGTGCTTCTAAAACAAGTGGAAGGGGACGCATGTCGCCAGTGTTGTGTTTATGTGCTGCAGTGAAGGTTTAGTCTTCATTTCCGCTATGAGAGCGCAGCTGGACTCCCACGCACAGTAGAAATGCGTCTGCAAGAAACTTTATTTTTTCACCCGAGAGATTTCCGCATCTGGAAATGGTGAAATCGGGATTTGCCGCTCGTCTTCTTTAAAAACAGATGCCTGCAGATTTGATAAGTCATCAGTGCTCTTTGTTTGTTTATTCAGATGTTGAAGTTAGTTCATAGTTAGTTAGTAGTTCGTAGAGTTTGTAACTTTCGTAAAAGTGTTTATAGACAGACATTTGTCAAAATGATTAACTGTTACTGAGTTTACAGTACGTTAATATCTGTACAATATTAAAGACTGAAAGATCCGCTGTAAATTCTGCTCTCCGAGTGTAAACACTGCAGTCAAACAATTGCTTTCGTGTAGAATTTCCGCCGCATTTTGTGACAGGATAGTCTGCGGAGGGATTTTATTTCTCCCTTACGCCGCGCGGTATCAAACACTACATTAAAACAACACTCTTAATAGTTTCTCACACCTCGTTTGTCACGGGGGACATGCAGGAAATGTTCCTGGATTAAAGTATAAGTGCAAAACTGCTGTTAAAGTCGACAAATTAATAATTTGGCTAATAATCAGATGACTGATGTCAATGTAAACAGTCACTGTCTTTCTCCCCTGCGTCTGTGTGTGTGCGTCGCTTGTTTGAAAATGAGCGCGTGCACAAATGGAAACTCCCATCTTTATGCAAAACCTTCCCTTTCACTCCCACCTAAACAGAGCTGGACACACCCATTTTCCTGAGCTTTTCCAGACTGTAGGTGTGAAAACACCCAGCTGAGCCAGGGTGGTTTCGTGGCCCTTTAAATATCATTTAGGAAATATTTGAAAATTAATGAAAGAATCAGAGGAGAGCTAAAAAATTATGACTTCAAATTTATTTTACTTTGATAGAATAAAATCGTATTATCTTATGTCATAGATGATTTGAAATTTGCTTATTTTGCCATAACTGCTTTTGTGTTTGTAAGCTATTGTTGGGTCAAATTATGCAACTACTTAAAAAAATGGTGAAACTAAAAAATACATACAGATTATTTACAAAAGATGTACTAAGTCTACAGCGTGGACATTTGAGAACGGCTGGTGAAACCCTACTCTAGTCTAAATGGTGTCACATTAGTGAAGGTCCTATCTGGAAACCTGAGCAGATGGAAAAGCCATATTGAACATCCATCCAGAGCACGACTCCAAGGTATCTGGCTGAGATTATAGTGGAGGACACTCTGCTTTTATCACGGATCACATTGAATGCAACTCCTTAAAGTTGCAATCTTTGGTGTGAAGAAATCAATTATTTTCATGAGCACATTGTGTCAGTTTGTTTAAGGAACTATGCAGAGGATTTTTTGCAACAATTTATTCGTTTTGCCACATAATATTGAGCCACATCCTCATATTGTGAAGCATTTTCGCAATTTAAAGATATAGTTCAGCCAAAATGAAATATACTCACCATTAAGTGGCTCCAAACCTTTTTGACATTCTTTTTTCTGTTGAACAAAAAGGAGATATTTTGAAGAATGTTAGAAGACGATCAACATTGATACCCACTAATTCTATGGAAGTCAATGGTTACAGGTTTCCAACATTCTTCAAAATATCTTCTTTTGTGCTTAACAGGAAAAGAAGAAGAAGCAGTTTGTGACCCAGTGAGTCAATGATGATAGTGTTTTCAGTTTTGGGTGAATTGTCTTTTTTTTTTAAAGAAACATGGTGTTTGACCACCAGCAGCAGTGTTCTGAGAAGTAGCGCAGATACTGTCAGATAATGAAAATGTGTGGGAAGTTCTGCGGAAATATAGAATTCTGAGATTTTCAGTGTTACTCTGTGTCTTTAGGACACTGAATGCAGGAACTAGTTGTCTACACTGGATGTGACAGAACTAATGTTTCAAATCCATTTCCTCTTCATGTTACAAGTAGCTCGAGCACTTGAATATTTAACGTCAATACAATTTTTGTTCCACAAATGTAGCACTAAGCAGAAAAAAACATACTTTTGGTAGCAATTCACAGTTTCATTTGAGATCACATTAAACATTGATTAAAAATGCACATTTTAAAGCACTTCGGGACATTTAAAGATACATCTCTGTTTAAAGACTTGGGTCAGTACTAATTGAGGTCAAATCTAGACATTAATTAGAGATTTTTCTCTATCCTTGTGCTTATAAGCTGTCATTTGTTCTGCTGAATGCCTATTTATCACACAAAGTCTCAATCTTTTTAACCTTTTAACCTCCATTTACGCCCCATGGGTTGGTCAGTGGGACAAAGCAGTCCATGCTAATAATGTTTCTCGACAGAAAACGATATAAAAATATATGCTTCTCTCATGTTAAACTTCTGCTGCTCTCTCATAAATGTCATATATATCAAACAGATAAAAGTGTTTAGCCAATGAAATATCGATTAAATGTCAACTCAAAATTAAAAAAACAATTCACATTATCCTTGATTTCAAGGTTCGTTTTTGCAATTGTTTAACCTTCACTTATCATGTATTATGTTCTTTTGTTGAATTTTCAACAACAAAAGTCTACAGAGCACAAATCAACATCCCATAATGCAATTCAGAGTGACACTGAAAATCTCAGAATTTTATATATCCGCAGTAATTCCCACATATCATTGTCTGACAGTAATAGAATGAATGAATAAATGAATGAATATAACCAAGCCTACACTTAACTAAGAGTTTCCACACTTGTGAATCA
This sequence comes from Danio albolineatus, assembly GCA_903798035.1. Lineage (NCBI taxonomy): Eukaryota > Metazoa > Chordata > Actinopteri > Cypriniformes > Danionidae > Danio > Danio albolineatus. The sequence continues at coordinate 6,826,052 of CAIGQQ010033255.1, forward strand.
CAAAGTATGGAAACTCTTAGTTAAGTGTAGGCTTGGTTATATTCATTCATTCATTCATTCATTCATTCATTCATTCATTCATTCATTTTCCTTTCGGAAACCACTGAGCCACCGTGTCGCCCTTAGTTTACTTCAATACTTTAATAATATATAATCCAATATATTATAATTCAGCTACTTTTTTAACCTATTGAGCATTTTATAGCCGTTCTTTGGTTGATTTCAGGAGAATAGTTGATAGTCAAGGCATTTCTGTAAATCTGAATCTGCTGCATTTTTGTTTAGTAGTATTTCGCCTTTGCTCGGTTTAAAATCGAACGCTCGCAATATAAAAAAATACTGGGTTCCACACAATTGATTTGTGTTGGGACAACGTGAAGGAATTTAGTTAGCTTACTAGTATTTACAAATGTAAGTGGATTGAACATGAAACAATGAAGTTGTCCCAAAACAAACTCAGCTTATTTTAGCTAAGGCCCTGTTTACGCTAAGTGACGTTTATTTATTAACTAATTTCAAGAGGATCACGCTTCAGATGACAAATCAGCTCACGATTGATTGATCAATGAGACGATTCATAACTCATTATAAATAACCAGAGATTTCTTATCTCAGTACCTTCGTCTTGAAGAATCTTCCCCCTACCCACCCCTACTCCCCCTCCTTTCCAGATGGGTGACACGGCAGCCTAGTGATTAGCACTGTTGCCCCACAGCAAGAATGTCTTGGGTTAAAGTCCCTACTAAACCAGTTGACATTCTGCACAGAGTTTCTCATTCTCCCCGTGCTCTCATGGGTTTTCCCCGGGTTCTCCGGTTTCCTCCCACAGTCCAAAAACATTCAACCTAAGTAAATTGAACATACCAAATCGATACCATAGCCCAGCTCTTAGCAAGTGTACATCTCTTCTTAGCCATTCTATTAGCCAGAAATGAGTTGGGGGAGTTTCATCGAGATCTACCTGAGCTCAAACTCCCCTCTCGCCCTGCAAACGGGAGGGAGCCCAGGGCTCGAGGATCTCATGAGCTCAGCATGCCAAACAAGCTTTATTATCAATCATCAGCTAAGTGTGAACTCTTGAATACATTTTATTTTTAAAATACATAAGTTTTTCTACGGTTACGCCTTCCGTCCACACTACCCTTGAGTATTAGAGCGCCAAAAACACAGCGTTTTGAAAACACTTAAGAGTTTTTGGTTTGGATTTTGGTTTTAAAATGCTGCTGCTCCATGACAGTGTGGATGGGGGAAAACAGACATCTGAAACTTGGACAGACATTCACATTGGACAGACATCTGATTGGGGTTTTTTCCTCAATATTAAGTACACAAAGTTCAGTCGAGCATCCTTTCCCTGTAAGTTCAGACTTTGCAAGTTTGATATGGGAAACAAACTCCCGAGTACACGTCTGATAAATCTTCCAAGGGAACAGTGTACTTTATAACCTCATTCACATCACCCTGCCTACATTGTTTCACTATCTTAGCAACAAAATGGAAACATGAAATAAGGAACTGCCTGTTTTTATTTTGATATCAACAAACAGACACCAAAAATGTTGAGGCGTCGTGCAGCTACATATTTATATGACCGTCATCTTCACTGTGTGCGTATTTATAACAAAACGGAGCCTATAACATAACTGCCTTCTTTCGTTTTCATTGAAAATATGAAACACCCTGTCTCCTTTGCTGAATATCAGTTTTAATAATCAATAATGCCCTTTATAATAAGCAATATTTTTATATTTTAAGCAATATTAAAAGCGTTTTAATAAGCAATAATGGCCTTTATAAAAGTATAACATACAATAAGTTTATACATTATAGAAAATAAAGTGTTCAGCAAAAACAAGTTACCCGAGAACAAGTAATAAAAAGAGTTGTTAGATAGAGACAAGATTAATTAAATACCATGTTTAGCAACTATAGTGAGATGACATCCAGCAGTAAATCCCTGATGAGCTGTCCGACGTGTGCAACTCTAACCTGGGGAGGCGTGTTCAAAGCACCCGCTGACTGCCTGGAGCTCAGACATGCGCATATGCTGCAGAGAGATGCCAGATTGTGTGCGGTTACGTGATGTGTGTTTTCAGATGTATAGTGTGGACGGAGATCTGTTCAGAAACGCTAGATGAAACGCCAGTATGGACGTGGATCGTTTTCATTCTAAAACACTGCCTTAAAACTAAAAACATTAGTGTAAATGGGGCCTGAGTAGTTTGAACAAACAGCAAACGTCCTTTTTTGAGTGCATGCGTAGAATATTAAAAGGCAGCTGTGAATCTGTAGTCAGTGGCCGTCATCCAGGATAGATCCATCACAGTCTGAAGGAGAAAAAGCTTGTGTGTGTGTGTGTGTTTTGGCCCAGACTCCAGGCTTTTATCCTAATGAATGTTTGCCCTCATGGATCCAGAGATGGTGATTGGGTTTGGATGCAGACAGGGCACTGCTGATTCAGGTCTCCAGGACAGGGGAGATCATTCAAGGAGAGATCATTCAGACCTCGAGTTTACTGAAGTAGCAGTGAAAACTCTCGAGTCCTAATTCTCATTGCGCTGGTATGCATTAACATAATTCACGACAGACTCCGCAGAATGTCCGCTGACCTGCCAGTGTAGTTTCTTTCACTTCATTCCTCTTGCGTTTCTATGAGCTTTCTTTCTCTAGAGGACTGTCAAGGGAAACATTAGTCTGTGGGTTGACGCCGTTGTCCTCCGTAATGCAGTCTGTCCAAATGCTCATCAAAATGATAAATCGAGGGATGTGTAGGTCACTAGTGGTGATTTATTTATAGTCATCATGAAATTTGCAAGCATTTTGCTTGTATGAACCATAGACTGTAAAAGATATGGACGTAGTATCCGTGACGTCACCCATAGGTTTCTGAAGAGCGCAAAAGAGGCCACAAGTGGGCGTGGCCAACCGGCGGCATTTTGTTCGAATGTCACCGATTCAGCTGGAGGTATCCAAATAAGGGCAAAGAGGCGGAGCATGAGCGGAGCTACAGGCGCTGATGGCATTTTGCTTAGTTTGGGAGAGAAGCATAATACTTCAGTATCTACTACTCGTTTGTGTTCTGACCACATGTGCTTGGTTGTATACTATATTAATAAAGTGTTTAGCCTTTTAAAAATACTGTTGTAATATACTAAGCCACTAAATATTGTTCTTATGACGTTTTTCTACAGGAGGGAAGTGCGAATTACTTCCAAACACTTCAGATATAGTCTGTGTTAGTAAAATGCAAGGCTATTGATGAAATCCGGGCATAACACTATGTAACAACGCTTCAGATGACTGTTTTATAGCCTACAGCTAGTCAATCTTATCGTGTCCAAGCTGTTGTGTTTTATGAATGTCTGCACCTACTCCAACCCTAAACCCAACCCACCATAACCTTTTGTGTTTTAATAATGTCTACTACACCTACAGCAACCGAGTCCACTTGCGGCTTAAGTCCCTCCCACTTGGAGGTCACCCAGCCTACTTGCAGTAAAATCCCTTGCAGTAAAATTGTTTTTACAATTTTAAGTGCATTGAACATAAAACAATTAAGTTGTCCCAAGGAAAAAAAAAATAATTGTGTTGATTCAGCTCATTTTAAATAAGTAGTTTGAACAAGCAGCGAAAATACATTTTTTGAGTGTAGTTTAACGGAACCGGTTTACTCACTTTTTTAAAGTAAAATCAACTAATCGTTTTGAAAGCGACAGGTTTACGCACTTATTTTAAAGGGCACCTATGATGAAAATCAACTCTTGGAAGCTGTTGGACAGATCTGTGTGTAGGTATAGTGTGTCCACAGTCATATTGGAGTGATAGAAACACAATAAGTCTCTTTTTTTTCAAAATCCCTCCCATTTTGAGGCCGACCACAACGTGATGTAGGAGTGGGGTTTCCCTGCCCACCGAATTGATTGACAGTCACGCATTAACATGTTTCCATAGTAACATGCATAATCATATCCATAAGACATGACGTCAACCCAGGCTCATTCTGTGAAGGTAGTCCCGAGTACGTTTCTGGAGGCCGCGAAATACGTCCCGTCAGGTACGTCTTTTTGCACTTTTTGTTTTCGCAAATCCATGAGTGCCGTTTACGCCTGCTGTTCTCGCGTAAACCCACCAGAGGCCGCTGTCAGCTGACTGTTTGGCTGGCTGACTGAATGACTGACTGACCATCCAATCGACTGACCCACCCTCCCCCTTCCCTAAACCCAACCAAAATTTTATTGATAGACCCACATACACACTACCCTAAACCCAACCAACAACTTTCAAAAAAGCAATCCAGAATAAAATAAAAGCCCTCGCCTCATTTTTACCACATTTTCAGACTTTTCTACATTCTCACCCTGTTATGTACTGGTTTATTTCATTATTTGGATTCTGTTTTTGTTTTACCTGCTTTCTGAAAGCACTCCTCACTGGACTCGAACCCCGTAATCATGGTCAACTTCACTCTGTGTCTCGAGTCCGCTGACGAGTCTTTCCGCCGGCGAGCTAATGGGACAGACTGGTTGCATCGTGAAAGTCGTCCACACGAGGCGAGCGGTCGGCTGGCACCACCCCGCAGCATTCGTTTAAAAAATTAAACGCAGCCATACGTACCTCTGACCACGTAATGTGCGGTCTCCAGAAACGTTCATGGGACTACGTTTTCACAATGAGCCTGGGTTGCATGATGTGCAAAGCAAAAGACCTGTTCAGCTCGCTGTGATCATCAGCACCTCAAGAATGAGTTTTTCACATTTGAAATGTTTTTAAAACAGTGCATGTTTGTATTTAAGACAGTAAAATTGCTACGTAATTCATCACCACAGCCACAGTGTCTGTATAATTATAAAAGAAGACCCTTATATCCTGGTTCATGGACTTAAATCAGGTTTATTTTGTACATTAACATAACGGATGTCCATACAGCATTGGATATTAATGTGTATCTTTTATAACGACATTGTGTGTGACTCATCATTGCAGAAGGGCTTGATTTAATTCCACGACAAATATATCAAATAACCGTTGGGAAAGTTCCTACTGTAGTAAGGGAGATCTGCTTAGTTCTTCTCTGTCACTGTGCTGCTTATGTGTGAGATGCAGCAGGACACGCATGTGGGAATCATGGGTGGGGAGAACCATCTCATTTGCATTAAAGGCACAGGCAACAAAATCAGCTACAAAAACAGCTCAAATTTCCAATATACAAAAAGGTCTAATAAATAATCTGATGGGTATTTTGAGCTGAAACTTTACAGACACATTCTTCAGACACAAAATACTTATCTTAAATCTTGGAAAAGGGGTAAAATTGGTGCCCTTTAAGTAAGGTCAACTAATAATTTTTTACGGTGTAGGATTTATTGGGTTAAGAAAGTAGGGTCAGCACTGATTTTGAGTCGACACTCTTAAAATGTAATGACAAAAAGTCAAGACAACAAATATTTTTATGTTTCTTTAACTTAATTTAACAAGTTAAGCAGATTTCAATTACATTTTTACAAAGTTATACAAAGTTTACCTTAATATGTTTAGCTCTGTCTTAAATTAAGTGCAGCAAGATTTTTTTACAGTGTGAGTGTCTTACACCATTCTGTAGCTATTGTTTATTTTCTCCTCCATGCGCTGGCTTTACTTTCAGATGACCCCTTTGGGAGGCTGGCTATGGCTGTCATTTAGAGGGCAGAGTGTTCTCTGACAGGCTTTCAGGCTCTTGTGCAGGCCCATAAAAGCCCCTCCATCATGCCGATGGCTGAGGCAATGCCCCCAATTACATCATCCTCTCCTCCAGCCCGTCTCCTCTCCTCTTTTCACCCCTTCCGATCTCCCTCAGTGCGTCCGCAATGGCCTTATTTTATCTCTCTCTCCCCCTCCTAGAGTGATGTCATTTGATATGAGGAGAAATGCGGCCCGCTGACCCTCGCGACGCAGCTCATCTGTACTGAAATGAGCTCTTTGTTTCTGCTGCTGCCAGACGGCCGTGTCTCAAACACACAGCTCTTCATCACTGCATCTGTCGGGCCGCTAGCCTTTTAGTGCTCCGTGGGTCGAAAATCATCCCTGTCTTTTCTTTGTAATTCATTTATTTGTTGTAGAGAAGTAGGGAGAAAGAAAGATCACAAACGTAAAGTTTATTTGCAGGAGACTGAATTTGTGCAGAAATCTGATTTGCATAAAACTGCATTGCTGCAATTGCATTTCTGGTTGAGCTGTATTTGGGTCATAAAAGTTAAGAATTCGGCCTGAGCCCAACAAGTACATTTTGATTGACAGCTTTCTTTAAAAACCCGAACCCATTTACAGCCTGACCTTATTCAAATGTGCACATGCACACAGCTCCTTTGCCTTTTTCAAGAATTAGTCATTTATATGTGTTTTATCATAATTTATTCATAACAAACGTATAGGCCACTTAGAAGTTGGAACAAAGAAATAAAATAAGTCCTCTGTAACATCTCAGCACTCTAAATAGGCCTATGTCCACACACTTAGGCCCTGTTTACACTAGTGCGTTTTAGTTTTAAAACGCATAAGTTTTGCTACGGTTACGCCATCCATCCACACTACGCTGGAGTTTTTGAGCCGCGAAAACGAGCGTTTTGGAAACGCTAGAGAGGCCGTTTTCATTCTAAAACGCTGCTGCTCCGTCTCAGTGTGGATGGAGGAAAACGGAGACATTTCAAAATGGAGGCGTTGCTGCTGGACACAGAAATAGGAGCGTTGGGAGAACCAATGTCTGTTTTAGGCGCTATTGTGCAGTTAAACTCTGCATTTTTTACTACAACAGCTGCATATATTCGCAAGAGGCAAGCTATTGTTCCAGCACTCGCTAATCGCTTTAAATGTGCAAATGTTCAATAGTGCAGTGATTGTGAGAATATAAGTTATAATAATGCATTAGTAAATGTTCAATTATAATTAATAAATGCTGTACAAGTGTTGTTCATGATTAGTCCATGTTAGTAAATGCGTTAGCTAATGAAGCTTATTGTAAAGTGTTACCTGCTTTACTATATTTATACGCACACTTTCTATAAGATTCATAATATCCATCGTATCCCCCTTTTTTCACATGGACAAAATATATTTGTAATAATGTGATAAATGTAATCTCAACCATTGGCGAGTTAGAATAAATGATTTTCACAAGCTGTTTGTGCAGTAACTAGTTAGTTTGGAGTCCGTTCAAACTCTCTGCAGGGTCTATTTTTGCCAGCATTTGTTTTATAGCCGTCCTTCAATAAGTGTTTGTAATCACATGGCTAAAACAACTGCCAGCACACCACTTAAAATTTCTGTTAATCACCCACCTTTAGGACCAACATCTTTCTTTCTGTCAGTAAAATACCTCCTCTCGCTTTCTCACTCGCTCTGTTTTTCCAGAGCCTAAGGGATGATGGCGTGTTGCGCAGCCAGAGTCGGTTTATTGTTCATTTATGAGTCTTCTCCTTGACCAACTGGCTCTTTGTGGCTGGGTTTAATATAGAATCATATTTTGGGCCACTGGGCAGCAGTAGATTAAGTGCAGGCTTTCTTTCAGTTCCTCTGACTGAACTAACAGGCGCTCGCTGTTTGAGAGGGTGTCAGACACACTCAATAACCCCTGGCCTACTGCCCCAAATTCTGTTCTGAGTGCTTTAACAACCTCTTGGATAGTGTGTGGAAGTGGACTGAACAGTTCTGACATGGCAAGTTATGGTCACACTTTATTATGACGGTCCGTTTGTTGAATTTAGGTTACATTGCAACTAATTCTCATTAGATTATAAGTAGACTGTTAGGTTGGGGTTAGTGTAAGTTGACATGTACTTGCAAAGTTTCTTATAGTCAGGTAAATGCCTGTTGAATATCAACATATATTAAGCAGACAGTCTACTAATACTCAAATGGACCATCGAAATAAAGTGTTACGCAAATTATACCACCAGAGTTAAGCAGTCAAATGAGTGCGCTCTTTTTAAAATGGAGAGTCTCACTATGAATGCAAACTTGACTCTTTCTTTTCTATTCTATGTGATTTCTAAATATTTCATTTTACACCTACTGATTTGTACTGACTACATTGTTAAAAAATCAGTAAAATTGACAGAAAGAAGTAATTTTACAGTAAATTACCGTGTTTCATTAATCCATATTTTTGAAGTACTAACATCAGCACAGTATACCACACAGCAAAAAAATCAGTGTACATTTAACTCAATTTGAGTTTAACTTAACACTTCTTGGGTGTACATATGACTCCCTCCATTTTGCAGTTAAAATAACACTTTCTAAAGTGTGAAATTACTCACAGAGTTCATTTTAACACAGTAAGAGTTTATTCTTGCATCAAACTGGAGTGTTATTATACCCTTCAAAGTGTTAATATATTAAATTTGTACATTAGTCACAGAGTTCATGTGTATATAAGCTAATAAGTGCATATACACTGCTTCATATGAGACTTCATTTATTATATCTTATAATTTATTATTTCATGGTCTGTTGAAATTCTTGATTCTGATTGGCTGGAGGGTGTGGTATATTTCGTTGAAACGCACAGGTAGTTCCAGTCAGTTTTGATCACAGTTCGAAATAAATGCGCTTCTCCCAAACGTTTACAGTTACTATCAACTCGCATGTGCTGTGCATGAAACCGATGAGGGCTATTAATGGCGGACGGGAAATCCTTAAAAATAGGAAAATACTCATAAACTATGCCACGAAGTCAAGTTTTAAGAGTTTTTCAAGCGAGAATGTAGTTATTTTAAAGTCAAATCGGCAGTTAATGTATATGGACAGTGCGTCTTTAAAAATGTTGGAAGCTCCAGGCGGTCAGCGGCAGCTCTGCGAACGGCTCCCCCCGAGGGAAGCTTTATGTCGGCCAGACCATCTCAAGACCCGCTGCTGGATCTAATCTCTTGCGTCTCTGTTGTTGAAACGGGATATATAATTAATCTTTGGTGTATCTAACGGTCAGTCTTTGGACATTTGAACCTATTATTTGTTCTCAGGTGTTTTTGACCGATCGCAAGTAAGTTTCATAATTAATTTATGACAGTAAATAATGTAATATCGCACTGATCCTGCGTGTTTGGCTGATTGCTTTTGTTTTAAAGAAGATAAATAAAGCAGAATGTACTCCTACCTGTCCTGATATGTTTTTTCATTATGCAAAATGTACCTATATTTAACAGCAGAGATTTCTGAAATAGACTTTGGCTGCTTCAAAGACTCTTGAATACACTTGAAAATGCGAATTTAATTTATATGGTACCTTTTATAAGATTTGTATGTTTATTATGAAATGTAAATCGTGGAAATTCTGCTATACTGTAGCCCTTTTTGTCAAGACAAAGCCAATATACAGATCTTCCCTCGTCAGAGAAGCGGTAGAAAGTAGACAAAAGAAACGTGTGACTGGGAATGTGACTGGAAACACACTCCAGGTGTGACTGGGAAAGTCTTATTTGTCCACCTGTGATCAGACTAATCTTATATTAGCAGATATAAACAGCACATGCTCTCTCCCTCTGCCTGCCTGTCAGCCTGTCACAGCTGATTCAGTGGAGGGACTAGAAAATCGATCATGTAAAAACTGACAAAAAAACTTGGACAAATATTGCGCTGCAAAGAGCAAAACTATTTTAAACTTAGGCCTACCTTGGCAAATGACCATGGAATAAGCGGGATAATCAACGGCTTGCCGTGCGCTGCACGTCGTGTGGTCCTTTGCCTCCACGTCGTGCATTAAAATCCTTTAACGCACGGCAAGCCGTTGATTATCCCTTACTTATTCACCGTATATATTAAACCTACTGTTAACTAGGTTATGAGTCTTTACTGTAGCGTTTTATACGTTTTTTTTAAACCAGTAAAACACACTGGTTTGATCACAGTTTGTCTGAAAGAACACTGTTCACTAGTGGGAAGTACACTGCATATTGGGTTAAATGTTTAACACTGAAAAAAAAAAAACTCTTAAATATACACTCGTTCACACTCGCGGATTAAAATGTACTCCGGTTTTAACACTGAACAACACCAAAACAATCACACTGTATAGTTAACACTGGATTTTTTGCTGTGAATAAGTAGATGTTGTAATATTCAGAATTCCATTACATTTACATTTATGCGTTCAGCAGATATCATGAATGACCGTTTGTGCAATGGAAAGGTGCTCATGTAAGCAATAAGATGTGCCAGCTTTTATCCAGACCTTATATTAGCATGTTTTGGATAAGATCTGAACCGTAAAATGTATGTTGACGCTGCTAACTCTGCTTGTATGACCTCAAAGGACCCTCGTGTGATAGCATTTCTTGCTGCGTGTATTTATTTTTAAGACCATCATTATATGGTGGAATGTCTCTGAGGGTCTCTCTGCGCTCGTGTCATGACACAGTTTCTCCCTGGCAGAGATCCAAGGTCCTGCAGGGCCAGTGCAGACTTGTGCAGCCTGGTGGGTGTTCCTGGGGGAGGGCGATGGGGGTCATGGCCCAGTTGATCTGGATCGTGTCCAACGTGTCCAAGTGTTGTTGAGCCCACTAATTTAAACAAAGAGGGACAGACGCTTGAGATTTATCAACATGAGAGGGAGAGAGAGAGGCACAATGTGTGGTTTGGTTTGGACAGATTTAATTAGTATGTCAAACTGTTGCGTTTTTAATTGGTAGAAGACAGTAGCTATGTTATACGAATTTTTTGTACGCAAAACTGGATTATCGCATAAAAGACGTGCGAATAAAGCAGCGTTTCCATCCAACGAGTCAGAGCGGACAAAATCGTCACTTCCTGATTAACTGGCGCCAAATATCAACAGTAAAAACGGAATCTGCTGCAGTAGGAGAAGCTGTGTCAATCTTCTCTTCATTTAATAAATGACTTGTGCCTCAGAAGGCAATCCTGACATGCAGTGAACGCGCGGTGGCGTTTGAAAGTGTCAGACGCGGAGCACAGACGCTCTTGATTCTGGAGGTCATTAATAATATAATAACACAACTACTTAAACGGTAAGGCGTTTTAGAATAACCAAAACAACATTTCAGATGTTTTACGATGTGCTCAGCCTGCTGGTTTGTCCATTCACACACATTTTTATCATCAAATGATCTCTTATAGAAAAATCACATGACCTTTTTAATGCGCATACTGGAATTTATGCGATAAAATTGTTTCCATCACAGTTTATGCGCATCTTTTCTTAACGAATAAAAAGTTTATCCTACTCAGTAATGCGCATACATTTTTTATGCGCATTTTCAAAATTGATGCGCGTCATGTCATTTCCATCAACCTTTTTTTAATGCGCGTCTCCAAAATGCAAATAAAATTAGTTGTATGGAAAAGTAGCTAGTTTCAGTTGTTTCACAATGCATTTTGCATAAACAAGGTGTTACAAACAGACTACTGGGACAATAACATCAGGTTGCGCTAGATCTTACTAGAAAAAATTCATTTGCATTGTTTTATTCATTAATTTTTAAAATTATAAATAAGCATCGTAACTAAGTGTTTTAAATAAATGTTTACCATGTTTACACTACTGTTTGCGATTTTTACTCTTCTGAGAATGTAATAATATTAGATTAAATATATTTACCTTGACATATTTACATGGTGGCATTGTGGCTCAGTTGTTAGCACTGTCGCCTCACAGCAAGAAGGTCACTGGTTTGAGTCCTGGCATTTCTGTGTGCAGTTTGCATGTTCTCCCTGTGTTTGCGTGGGTTTCTTCCGGGTGTTCGTAGCTGTCAACCCTCTCTGTATTCTCCTGTATTTTACAATTCTATCCTGCTATTATCCTGCTAAGTTATTTTCCAGTATTTTACCCATATTTTTCAATCTCACTATGAAGGGTGCAATAAACATCAATGGGCCGATCCTCCCTATACGCAACCCATACCGCCAAACCACCAGGGGACGCCGCTTTCTCTTAAATGTGAATCTGTTCTGTGTTTTCATTCTTTTTTGCCATGAAAACACTTTGAAATAAATACAAAAACATCGGGATACCCTTCCTTTTCATTACAGGCGCTGTTGCCCCTCTTATGCAATCCTCAAAATAGTCAGTTCATGTACTGTAGCAGTGCGTGACTGTCAGATGCGCTTCATAGTGATAAATACAGTAGATGCTGTTACCCAAACCGATTCTGTACACGTGATTTGAAGTGGAGCAAAAGTGGATACTGGTTTTGGGTTTAAATACAGACATAAACACATAATATTAATAATAATAATAATAATAACAATAACAATAATAATAATAATAATAATAATAATAATAATAATAATAATAATTATTATTATTATTATTATTATTATTATTATTATAACAATAATAATGATAATAATAATAATAATAATAATAATAATAATATCAGCAACTTCTAATCATGTCGATCTTGGTGGGTTTTCTTTTAAACACAACAAATTTTGTCTTAAATAAGCATAAAAAGTTAGGAAAGCAATTGACTGCTTTCATTTTGGATTTGTACATTTTTAAAGAGACACCTCTGTTATTTAATGTAACCAAATGAAAAATCTAAATGAGAGATTGATTCGCTACTCTTTGAATAAGCTAAACCTTTTGCTAATTTATTTGCAGATTTTTCTAGTGTATACTTTTATTCTATCCTTTGTAAATGATAATAGTAATAATGATAAAACATATTACTGACCATTTCAACTGTTTATTTACATTGAAACAGCTCCAGATGAACATAATTTTAAGAATTTTTATTATTTATTTATTTTTAGGAGGGGGGTGGGTGGGGGTATCCCTTATTTTCACATCCCAATGGTGACAGGTATGCTCCGGTTTCACCACAGTCCAAAGACATAAGTTAAATGTGAATTGAATAAACTAAATTGGCCGTAGTGTATGAGTGTGTGTGTGAATGTGAGAGTGTATGGATGTTTCCCAGTACTGGGTTGCAGCTGGAAGGACATCAACTGCTTAAAACATATATGCTAGAATGGCTGGTGGTTCATTCCGCTGTGGTGACCCCTGGTATATTAAGGGACTAAGCCAAAGGAAAATGTATGAATGAATAATAATGGAACAAGAAAAAATTCACGTTGAATGAGTTGAGTGAGCATAATCAGTCATAATGGAAATCATTTGTTGATTTTGGGTGAAATAGAATATTAAGGACCATATTAGCACTTAGTGTTTTTGTTTCAGTCTTTTAGCAGATAGAGGAGTATATAAGCAGCATAAACAGACTGTTCTCAAACTGTGCTCACACTTACGGCATCTCCGGTTTCAAAGCAATCTTCCACTTCAGATGAATATTTAATGAGCTCAATGCCATTAAAGGAAAGAGACTTCACACTGTCAGCCATTTTCTGTGTTCAGAAACCCTTGAAAATACTCAACCAGTAAAGCTTCTCGGTTTCTTCTCTCCAACAAACTACATCTGATAGAAATCAAATCATGATTCATGACTGCAGAGAAGGAATGGAAAGAAGTTGGAAATGTTTATGTTTCTCCCTCATGCAAGTGATGGAAGTTGTCTGGTTATGTACCAGCTGTGCTCTGATTAAACATATAGCTGGGTCATTTCGTCATTGTGTGTGTGTGTGTGTGTGTGTGTGCGTGTGTGTGTGTTTCTCAAAGGGAGCTGTTCTCCTCTGAATATCAAGAAATATGGTACGATACAAAGGGAAATCGGCAGTTTTCCAGACCTTCCATCAGGGTGAGTGCTGGAATCATTCACTTCTTAATTAAACTTGAACAGTTCATGTTGTCAGTGCAGTTTTGATCCCCTTTAGATATTATGCTCACTTTAAAGGGTTAGTTCACCCAAAAAGTATAATTCTGTGACTCATCCTCATGTCATTCCAGTCCCCACAGAACATTCATTCATCTTCAGAACACTAATGCAGATATTTTGGATGAAATCCAGGAGCTCTCTGACCCTCCATAGACAGTGATGGTCTAGAGACATTCAAAGTCAAAGATGAAACCAAAAACATTGTCAAAATATTCCATGTGACTTCACTGTAAACAGACAAAGCTCCAAGAGCACTTTTGAACACCAAGAGACTGTAACGGTGTGCAAATGAAGTGTTAATCTTTGCATAAACTGGAAGTTGCCACCATTTTTTTTCCACATTGTCACAGTTTCTAGAGAAACGGAATATAAAACGTGCAAAAAGTGGGTGTGGCTTATTTTTTCCTACTGCGAGCTGATTGGAAGTAGTAAAGTAGGCATTTCATTCAGAAAGATTGGGAAAAGGGTTAATGGAGTTGTTACAACGTAACAGAGTCCTCCTCCTTACCATTTCTGTTTGTTGTCATAGCGCTTTCAAAACTGACAGTTGGAGGGACGTGGTCAAGTATGTTAACCACGCCCAATACATCAAACAGATGTAATCTGACAATTTAACTGAAAACAAACAGGAAGAGCATTTTTTAGATTCTAATTTTAGATTACAAGGACAGGCACAGATGAATTGTTCGCCAAAAACTAGCAATGTGTGCTTACAAAATCAATATGGTTAGTTTGATTTCATGTGTTCTTTAAGAGTGAGTGATTTACATATTAAGTCAATGCAAAGCAAAGCGAAATTCATGCTCAAATGAAGCTAATGAATGTCTTGAATAAATTAACATCCCATGTGAATGAATCAAATTTCACGCACAAATGAATCGAATTTTACGCACAAATGAATAAAATTTCTCACATGAATGAAGCTAATTTTACGCACGAATAAATCGAATTTCTCACATGAAGCAAATTTTACAAAATTTCAAGTCAATTTCAGCCACAAATTTCAAGTCAATTTCCCAACCGAATAAATTAAATATCACGCACAAATGAAGCGAGTGAATGAATTAAATTTCCCACGTGATTGAAGCAAATTTCAAGGTAATTTTCGAAGCGAATGAATGAAGCGAATTTGCAAATGAATTTTAAATGAAATTTTAAGCAATTTCAAGCGAAAGAAACAAATTTCACACGCAAATGAAGCAAATTTCAAGCGAATGAAACGTGAATGAAACGAATTTCACAGGCAAATGAAGTGAATGAATGAAGCAACTTTCCCACATGAATAAAGCGAATATCAAGCAAATTTCACACGCAAATAAAGTAAATTTGAAGTGAATTACTAGTACGAATGAAGCAAATTTGAAGTGAATTTCCAGTGTGAATGAAGCGAATTTGAAGTTAATTTCCAGTGCGAATGAAGCGAATTTGAAGTGAATTTCCAGTGCGA
>CAIGQQ010033255.1:6848954-6860998 GCA_903798035.1 Danio albolineatus
TCATATCATATCATATCATATCATATCATATCATATCATATCATATCCACAGGACAGTATTTGCAAAGAAACTCTCAGAACTCAAGAAGCAGCAAATATGATACTTAGATACTAGATTTTTTTAAGCTAGATTTTTTCATAGCATTTTGAACTATACTTTTGGAGCTGTGTAATTCATAACCGCTGAAGTCACCACAGCTGCATTAATGAACACAACTATAAACAAGGATGCTTCAGTCACACAACAGGAGTTCTTGTTTGTTGATGTAAATAAGGTAAATATTGTAAATTAACTATAATCTATCTCCATTCACCTAATTTTCTGATGCAGAAGTGTGTTTATTTTTGCGATTGATTTAGAACTTCCAATGAATTTGTCTAGGGGAAAAATGACTAGGAATAATAAATGTCAGAAAACGGTCAAACAACTTGCTCTACCAACAGATGTGTTCATGACAATACAAAGTAGAGTAATATAATAAGACAATGTCATTGATCATGAGATTGCAATTAAATCCAATCTAGAGATCGTGAAATGTTTATTGACTGACTTTGGGTTGCTTCGTAGTCAAAATCTTTTCAGCATCACTTGCCATGAATGTTTTTAAATCTTTAAAGCGTAACACTTTATTTTGGTGGTCCATTTGAGATTTGAGTATTAGTAGACTGTCTACTTAATATCTGTTGATACTGACATTCAACAGACATTTAACTGACTATAAGAAACTTTGCAAGTACATGTCAATTTACACTAACCCTACCCGTAACCCCAACCTAACAGTCTACTTATAATCTAATAAGAATTAGTTGCAATGTAGCTTAAAATCAACAAACGGACCATCAAAATAAAGTGTGACCCTTTAAAGTTACATTTTGTTTTACTAATATGTAACAGAAAGTGATGCTAGCATAAGATTATAGAAGCATTAAATGTAACAGTCTATGCTAAACAGTTTAAAGCTAAATATGAACATTTTAGATGATTTTATATACTGAAATAATTTAGACTTTATCACAGAGTTCATGCGGTAGCTGTTGAATGAGTTTGAAAATAATAATAATTATTATTATAATAACAGTTAATTATAATAATATAATAATAATAATAATAACAGTTATTAATAATCATAATAATAATTATTATTATAATAGCAGTCAATAATAATAATAAATAAATAAATAAAAAAATAACAATAATAATAATAATAATAATAATAATAACAGTTAATAATAATAATAGTAATAATAATAATAATAGCAGTTAATAATGATAATAATAATAATAATAATAATAATAATAATAATAATAATAATTATTATTATTATTATTATTTTATTGTTGTTATTATTATTATTATTATTATTATTTTAATTATTATTACTATTATTAACAGCTATTATTCATTCATTCATTCATTTTCTTTTCGGCTTAGTCCCTTTATTAATCCGGGGTCGCCACAGCGGAATGAACCGCCAACTTATCCGGCATTTGTTTTATGCAGCGGATGCCCTTCCAGCCACAACCCATCTCTGGGAAACACATCCATACATTCTCATTCGCACACATACACTATGGACAATTTAGCTTACCCAATTCACCTGTACCGCATGTCTTTGGACTGTGGGGGAAACCGGAGCACCCGGAGGAAACCCACGCAACCACGGGGAGAACATGCAAACTCCACACAGAAATGCCAACTGACCCAACCGGGACCTGCCCCAACCGGGGATCGAACCAGCGACCTTCTTGCTGTGAGGCGAACGTGCTACTCACGCGCCACCGTGGCGCCCACAGCTATTATTATTATAATTATTAACTGTTATTATTATTATTATTAATTTTATTATTATTATTACTATCATTCATTCATTCATTTTCTTGTCGGCTTAGTCCCTTTATTAATCCGGGGTTGCCACAGCGGAATGATCCGCCAACTTATCCAGCATTTGTTTTACACAGCGGATGCCCTTCCAGCCACAACCCATCTCTGGGAAACATCCATACATTCTCATTCACACACATACACTATGGACAATTTAGCTTACCCAATTCACCTATACTGCATATCTTTGGACTTGTGGGGGAAACCGGAGCACCCGGAGGAAACCCACGCAACCACGGGGAGAACATGCAAACTTCACACAGAAATGCCAACTGACCCAGCCGAGGCTCGAACCAGCGACCTTCTTGCTGTGAGGCGATTGTGCTACTCACTACGCCACCGTGGCGCCCTATTATTACTATTATTATTATTATTATTATTATTATCATTATTTACAAAAATTGGTATACATTTTTTTTGTTTAATTACACAATTGTTTCATGTTTTGATTTTTGCAAGAATCAAACAGTAACAATTTTATTTCATGTAGGCTTCCTAAAATAAATTGTGTCTAAACTCAATAGATTCATAATTTATTTATATTTATTGGACTATATGTTTGTATGCTTCAACGTGTACAAATTAACAATATATAAATATAAAAAAATATATAAAGATATTTCAGAAAAATTTCCCCAAATACTTATATGCATATACAGTATGCATATATATGCATTTTGCATTTACTAGAAATGTAAATTAGGACTGAAAAGGCATTTTCTAGACCCTTGAAGTACAATTTGCAGTTGGCCTATATTTATAACTCCTAAACATGTGGAGCTTATCAAAATATAAGTTGGCCAGATTATTTTATTAAATATTTATATTTAATATAAAAATCTGCCAGAAATCAGAGTAACCGTATTTAGATCCACAACCTTATTTAATTAAATATAATACAATTTTCTGTAATTGAATATAATAAATATGTAATAGAATTAATGTAGGATGAAAGTGAACATGTTCGGAACTAAAGTGGGGGTTGGGGTACGGTGTGGAATAGTTCTAGTTGATTTTTGTCTCACGCTCCATTTATGGAAAGTACCAGATAACATATAACTTGTGTTGGAATATTCAATCAATTCCATGCGTGTTCAATAATTTTGAGCTTCAAAATGCACCACACATTCTCTGTTAGAGACAGGTCGGGACTGCAGGCAGGCCAGTCAAGTACCTGTAATCTCTTCCTCCGCAGCCAGGACTTTGTAATGTATGCAGAATGTGGTTTTGCATCGTCTTGTTGAAATATGCATGGCCGTCCCTGGAAAAGAAGTATTGTGCTCCAAAATCTCGATGTACTTTTCAGCATTAATGGTGCCATCACAGAAGTGCAAGTTACCTTTGCGTAAAAAGGTCAGGAGAGGTTTTTCTTCAATGTCAAACATCGTAACAATTTATTGCATACAAATGAATAATTCGATTCACAGAATTCTGTTATCCTCAACGCAATGCAAAAGTTACATTCAGGAGGTGCGCAACAATGTTCATTCTCTGACTTTTATAGGCAGCTGATATTAACAGGTGGAGTTTAGTGAAATTCGTCAGTCATTCTCCAGTCCTCCATTGGCCGCACCCATCCATACGTCCTCTTTTTGTACGAATTGTCTGCACAACATTAAAAGCCTAAGCCTTTCTCAACTGCAAATATTCTGTGCTCACAGGAAGTCTTACTGCAGAGCTCAAGTTACTTTTAGACAAGCGTTTATCTACTTTTGCAAAAACTCATCATTAATATGCAAACATATCAGACTCAACAGAAGAAGTTCAGTTAATGTTTGACCTTAAGCAATACCAATACAATTGTAATGTAATAAGCAACAAGATACAAAAAATAATAATAAAAAAATATATTCCTTTTTTCCCATCACTTGTTATTTAAATAAATATGAAGGGCTGACTGAAGTGCTACTAAACCAAGGACGCATTGTGCTTCACGCTGGCAAACATGAATAGAGTGTCTGTCCCAGACCAAAGACACAGGATATCCCTCATTCCCAATTAGTGGCGTCTCACAGCATTTCAATTCATAAAGGCAGATTAAAAAGTGGTGACTCAGCACTTTTCCCCTTGCATATCAAATTAACCCATATTCGTCCATATCTCGTCCATCTCTTCCTGCAGGAGAGAAGAGACGTCAGCAGTAGCATGAAATACGTGGAGCTGATGGTGGTGGCTGACCACGCTGAGGTAAAATCTCATCTTATTCACCTCCAAATCAGGAAAAGTTGGGACAGTATGGAAAACACAAATAAAAAAAGATAGTAGTGATCTCTAAATTTACTTTGACTTGTATTTCATTGCAGACAATACAACAAATATTATTTAATTTGGTCCTCATGACTTTTATTGTTTTATTTTTATTTTTTATTTAAATAAACACGTATCGCAGTTTTGGTTCTTGCAACATATTTCAAAAAACAGTAAAGCATTTACCACTTGTATTGTTGCCATTCCTTTTCACAACACTTAAAAGACGTTTAGGGACTGAAGACACTAAGTTTCAAGTGTCATTTTGTCCCATACTTCCTGCAAACAAGTCTTAAGGTGGGCAACAGTACAGGGTCTTCGTTGTCACATTTTGTACTCTGTTGGATACAGGTCGGGACTGCAGGCAGGCCAGTCAAGTAGCCGTTTCCTCTTCCTCCGCAGCCAGGACTTTGTAATATGTGCAGAATGTGGTTTTATTTATTTTTCTTCAAAATAAACACGTATTCCAATTTTGGTTCTTGCAACACATTTAAAAAAAGTTAGAGAAGTAAAGCATTTACCACTTTGTAATGTTGCCATCCTTTTCACACTTAAAAGACGTTTAGACTGAAGACACTAAGTTTCAAGTGTCATTTTGTCCCATTCTTCCTGCAAACAAGTCTTAAGGTGGGCAACAGTACGAGGTCTTCATTGTTAAATTTTGCGCTTTAAAATGTGCCACACATTTTCTATTGGAGACAGGTCGGGACTACAGGCAGGCCAGTCAAGTACCTGTATGCCCTTCCTCCACAGCCAGAACTTTGTGATGTGTGCAGAAAGTGGTTTTGCATTGTCTTGTTGAAATATGCATGGGTGTCACTTAAAAAGACAGCAGCATATTGTGCTCCAAAATCTCTATGTACTTTTTAGCATTAAAGGTGCCATCACAGAAGCACAAGTTACCTTTGCCAAATAAATTTTCAAAAGTTTAGGTTTTTTTTATAAAATTTTTTTTTAGTATTGATACTGTTTATAATTATTAGGCAACTTAACAAAAAAACAAATATATACCCATTTCAATTATTTATTTTCATATTTACATTCAAAAACAAAACAAAAACAAATCAGTGACCAATATAGCCACCTTTCTTTGCAAGGACACTCAAAAGCCTGCCATCCATGGATTCTGTCAGTGTTTTGATCTGTTCACCATCAACATTGCGTGCAGCAGCAACCACAGCCTCCCAGACACTGTTCAGAGAGGTGTACTGTTTTCCCTCCTTGTAAATCTCACATTTGATGATGGACCACAGGTTCTCTATGGGGTTCAGATCAGGTGAACAAGGAGGCCATGTCATTAGTTTTTCTTCTTTTAGACCCTTTCTTGCCAGCCACGATGTGGAGTACTTGGACACGTGTGATGGAGCATTGTCCTGAATGAAAATCATGTTTTTCTTAAAGGATGCAGACTTCTTCCTGTACCACTGCTTGAAGAAGGTGTCTTCCAGAAACTGGCAGTAGGACTGGGAGCTGAGCTTGACTCCATCCTCAACCCGAAAAGGCCCCACAAGCTCATCTTTGATGATACCAGCCCAAACCAGTACTCCACCTCCACCTTGCTGGCGTCTGAGTCAGACTGGAGCTCTCTGTCCTTTACCGATCCAGCCACCGGCCCATCCATCTGGCCCATCAAGACTCACTCTCATTTCATCAGTCCATAAAACCTTAGAAAAATCAGTCTTGAGATATTTCTTGGCCCAGTCTTGACGTTTCAGCTTGTGTGTCTTGTTCAGTGGTGGTCGTTTTTCAGCCTTTCTTACCTTGGCCATGTCTCTGAGTATTGCACACCTTGTGCTTTTGGGCACTCCAGTGATGTTGCAGCTCTGATATATGGCAACACTGGTGGCAAGTGGCATCTTGGCAGCTGCACGCTTGACTTTTCTCAGTTCATGGGCAGTTATTTTGCGCCTTGGTTTTTCCACACGCTTCTTGCGACCCTGTTGACTATTTTGAATGAAACGTTTGATTGTTTGGTGTTCACGCTTCAGAAGCTTATCAATTTTAAGAGTGCTGCATCCCTCTGCAAGATATCTGACTATTTTTGACTTTTCGGAGCCTGTCAAGTCCTTCTTTTGACCCATTTTGCCAAAGGAAAGGAAGTTGCCTAATAATTCTGCACACCTGAAATAGGGTGTTGATGTCATTACACCACACCCCTTCTCATTACAGAGATAATTGTTTGCCCTAATCAAACACTATACTATTTTTACTATAGTCATTTAGAAAACACAGGTAATATGAATAATCTCAGTAATGTTTTTCTGTGATTTATAAGTTTCAGACAATTTGTCCTTGGTTTTTATCAGCAGAAATCATCAATATTTTGTTCGGATAAAAGCTTCTGGTAAATGACAGTGAGAGCTGAACTTGACAGCTGGATTTTCAGATGAGTGTTGTGTGTTTGTTGTTACTCTGCAGACTCTTCCTGTCAGATCTATAGCTGACAGTTAATCATCACCTACATCACACAAAGTTCATTGTCATCTAACACCTCAGGTTGTCTCTTAAACAAACAAATTCACATAGAAAGTGTTAAGTCTTGGCATATTTCCACTTAAAGGGTTAGTTTCCCCAAAAATGAAAATTGCGTCATTATTTATTCTCCATCATGTTCTTTTATTTATTTATTTATTTATTTTTTAATCTTTATGAGATTCTTTCTTCTGATGAACACAAAATAACATATTTTGTTATTTTGTACTCTTTATTTTTGGGTAAACTATCTCTTTAAATACAGTTTGTTATGTCTTAATGTAAGCATAGTTCTGTATTAAAGTGACAATGTCAATAATAATGTCAATGTCAATAATAAACTGAAATCTCAAATTGGTTAACATGGAAAATTCTATACAGGATTTGCTACACATTGTTTCAGAAAGACTCTCTTGTAATACCTTGTAATGAAAAGTGTTCAAATAAACATAAATAGCTTAGCTGTGGCCTACAGTTTTAGATGTACAATGACTCTACTAGTATTTTAAAGCTCCAGATACTGCAGTATAATAAACACAGCAACCCTAACACCTTGTCTGCACAAGACAAAGTCGGCACATTGTGGCAGAACTAAAAAGCAAGAGAAGTCAATATAATCAGGGATGTGACATAATGTGACCGACAAATCTTGAGGAAAAGTAACCCTTGAAATACTAAATACTTAATGAAATATTAATGTAAGTCTAGTTGTGTGTTAAAGTGACAGCAAATGAGATGCATTCAATACTTTAATACAATAGTAACTTTAATAAAAAATCCATGTCAATTTATACTATAAAAAAGTCTGATGGGATTTGATTACTTGATACTAATTTCTGTATTTTAGGCTGTTCTTTTTAATAACTTGTTCTATTTTGTTGCAATGCTGCATCCAGTTTAAACACAATATCTGCTTAAGTCGTGATGTATGGATATACTGTTTCCGGGTCCAAGCCGCAACTCATTTGAATGGAGATAATGGTCGTTTATGACCACTTTTTAGTCTTATTACACGTCAAAGTCAAACTGAATTTTATGAAAGATATGAAAGTGAAAGTCATGGTGCACGCAACAGTCTCTGGACTTCACAACTACATCGCAGAGACTAATATTTGAACAATTTGTAAAACAATTTGAAGTCACACATACATTTGAAGTCAAAATGATTCACCCTCCTGTGAATTATTTTTTTTAACTATTTCCCAAATGATGTTTAACAGAGCACAGAATTTTTTCACAGTATTTCCTATAATATTTTTTTTCTCTGGAAAAAGTCTTTATTTGTTTTATTTCAGCAGTTTTTGATTTTTTAAAACCATTTTAAGGTCAATATTATTAGCCGCCCTAAGCATTGGGTCTACAGAACAAACCATTGTTATACAATGATTTTCCTAATTACCCTAAGTGAAGTTTGTTTACAAGCGAATTTCGAGAGAATCACGTGCTTATGATTTACCACGTCTGGCCGCACATTATCTAATCACGATCTCCCAATCGTATGATTCCCCTTCTACTATAAATAACCACAGTTCCAGTCCACAGCTATCTTCGTATGGAGGAAAACCCTCCTTTTCTCCCCCTTCTCCTCCTTTTCTTAGATCGGGTGGCACGGCGGCTCAGTGGCTAGCACTGTCGCCTCACAGCAAGAACACTGCTGGTGGGTGTTTCTGTGCGGAGTTTGTGTATTCTCCCCTTGTCCACAAGGGTTTCCCCCAGGCCCTCCGGTTTCCTCCCACCATCCAAAGACATACATAATTCATAATAGTTTAAACAATTCAGGCACTGGTCTAACTCCTTGGGTGTTTCCCTTAACTGCTGCAGCGGGGAGTTCGAGAGCTAAGCTCAAGCTCTCCTCTCGCTCTACGAACGGGAGGGAGCCCCGGGCTCGAGGATCCCATGAGTTCAGGGCTCTCTCCCAGGGCAGCATGCCAAACAAGCTTATATCAAATCATCAGCTTAGTGTGAACTCTTGAAATTGCCTAATTAACCTAGTTTAGCCTTTAAATTTCACTTTGAGCTGAATACTAGTATCTTGAAAATATCTAGTACAATATTATGTACCGTCATGGCAAAGATAAAAGAAATCAGTTATTAGAAATGAGTTATTAAATCTATTATTATTAAAATGTGTTGAAAAATTGGATTAATAACTCATGGTTAGTGGTTACATGGTTACTTTATTGGCTAATAATTCTGAGTTGAACTGTATATATATTGCGATCATGATTTTGGAAAGTATTATAGCGCTTTGTAAACATTTTTCAGTACCATTTATTGAGCCTTGCTGTACATTTTGATTGAGCACTTGGACACAGAAGCTGCGTTGTGTGACGTCAGACTTAACAAGCAGATAAGACCAAAGATGCATTCTAATAGTGTCTCTTTTTTTCAGTTTGTGAATCATGGTCGGGACCTTGAAATGACTAAAGCAAAGCTTCTAGAAGCAGCTAACTTTGTGGATAAGGTGAGGACACACAATTACACACAGCTTTTTTAAATCACACACCTACATCTGGATTCACATCTGATTTTTTGTATCGCCAGTATTATAAATCACTGAACATCCGTGTGGCTCTGATCCGCTTGGAAATCTGGAATGATCAAGACAAGATCAATGTGACGGACAACCCCTACAGCACCTTGGGCGCGTTCCTGTCCTGGAGGAGGAAACAGCTGACACAGCTGCCCAATGACAACGCTCAGCTAGTAACGTCAGTCTCAATGTTGCTCCTCACATTCACAAATCATCAGATACTCATGACTACACATAATAATCCTGAATTGAAACTTGCATTGAATTTGTTTCAAAACAAGGAATAAAACTGTTTCAATGTTATGATTTTCGATTTCTTTTTCTTTTTGGTTCAGTTTGCTCACACAATGCAATATTTCTAAACCGGCTCAAACTTGTCATGTTCAAGTAAACTCTCATATCATTGGTCAGAGTGTACTAATTCAATGTATGTTCAGGGATTCTGCTCATATCAGTGTTCATTTAGAATAGGTCGACGGCAGCTCTGTGTGATTTTTGTGGCTTTTTGTCAAGTCTGATATTTTATTATATTCTCATTTTGTGCAATAATCACTACCTCTTATTACTTCATTTTGAAAAAAAAAAAGAAAAAAATATATACAGTTGAAGTCAGAATTATTAGCCACCCTTTGAATTTTTTTTTATATTTCCCAAGTGATGTTTAAAAGAGCAAGGACATTTTCACAGTATGTCTGATAATATTATAATATTATTTATTATTTCTATAATATTAATATTATTAATATTAATAATATTATTTCTTCTGGGAAAAGTCGTATTTGTTTTATTTCAGCTAGAATAAAAGCAGTTTTTATTATTTTTTTTAAACCATTTTAGGGTCAAAATTTTTAGCCCCTTTAAGCTAATTTTATTTTTGATAGTCTACAGAACAAACCATTGTTATACAATAAACTGTATAACACACAATATACCCTGACCTGCCTTGTTAACCTAATTTACCTAGTTAAGCCTTTAAATGTCACTTTTAGCTGTATAGAAGTGTCTTGAAAAATATTATTTACTGTCATCATGGCAAAGATAAAATAAATCAGTGATTAGAAATGAGTTATTAAAACTATTATGTTAAGAAATGTGTTGAAAAAAATCTTCTCTCCGTTAAACAGAAATTGAGGAAAAAAATAAACAGAGGGTCTAATAATTCAGGGGGGCTAATAATTCTGACTTCAACTGTATATATATATATATATATATATATACAGTTAATACAGTATATACACTCTCAGAAATAACGGTACGCGAGCTGTCACTGGGGTGGTACCTTTTCAAAAGGTACACATTTGTATTTAAAGGGTCCATATTAATACCTCAAGGGTACATATTAGTACCTAAAAAGTACATAAGTGTTCCTCTTAAAATGTTTAGGGACTATTATATACTTTTAAGGTACCAATATGGACCCTTTAAGTACAAATGTGTACCATTTAAAAAGGTACCACCCCAGTGACAACTCGCGTACCTTTTTTCTGAGAGTGTTTATATTATAAGTACTCAATGCTCAGTTATCCAGATTTTTGTAATGTGATATGATACATTTACACCTAACAACATCCAATGAATAGAGGCCCATTTCTGCCACTGAATATAACATTTAAAAAGATTATTGTGACTGTTCTCAAAATTACATGATACAAATGCATAATTCAGACTTTTTATCTCAATATTGTGATGAGAAAACATGAAATTGTGAGTTATAAAGTAAGAGTTGTGAGAAATTAATGCACAATTCTGAAGAATAAAGTCAGAATTCAGCCTTCTTTTTCTACTATTTATCTCAGAATTCTGACTTTAATCTTAATAATAGCTCCTGTGATTTCTTCTCTTCTTTATTTCTCAAATGATGTTTGACAGAGTGAAGAATTTTTCACGGCATTTCCGATAATATTTTTTCTTCTGGAGAAAGTCTTATTTGTTTTATTTCCGCTAGAATAAAAGCAGTTTTTAATTTCTTAAAAAATATTTTAAAGTCAATATTATTAGCCCCTTTAAGCTATATTTTTATTTTTCAATAGTCTACAGAACAAACTAGCATTATATAATGATTTGCCTAATTCTATACTATCTAACTTGTATAATTAACCTAGTTAACCCAGTTAAGCATTTAAATGTCACTTTAAGCTGAATACTAGTATCTTAAAAATATCTAGTAAATTATTCTGTACTGTCATCATGGCAAAGATAAAAGAAATCAGTGATTAGAGGGGGGGCTAATAATGTGCATCTGAAAATTGGTTTTGCCATAGTTTACTGGTATTGAAACTGAATTTTTGTTGTGTTTATAGCGGTGTGTCGTTTCATGGCACCATCATTGGCCTGGCACCTCTTAAAGCCATGTGTTCTGAATACCAGTCCGGTGGAGTCAATTCGGTAACTTTACCTCCAGTGATTTTCTGTTGTCTTTTATTGCCAAGCATTTTCATTTCTTGTTACCACAACTCTCTCTGTCTCTGCAGGACCACTCTAACAGTGCTGTGGGCATCGCTGCCACTATGGCTCATGAGTTGGGGCATAACTTTGGTATGAGCCATGATAGTCCAGGCTGCTGTCGAGCTCAGGCGGAGGATGGAGGCTGCATTATGGCTGCTGCCACAGGGTGAGAGCAAAAACTACATGTGACATTAGGGCATGGATTATTTTTCATACTAGTAGTAGTGTCTCCCAGTACTGGGGGTTTACGAGTTGCTGGATTGCAGCTGGAAGGGCATCCGCTGCCTAACAAAAAACATATGTCAGAGTAATTGGTGGTTCTTTCCACTGTGGCGACTCCTGATAAATCAGAGACTAAGCCGAAAGAGAGTGAGTAGTACTAGTGTCTTTTAGATCAGGGGTCTTAATCCTTATAATTTAATTTAATTTAATTTAATTTAATTTAATTTAATTTAATTTAATTT
>CAIGQQ010033255.1:6871395-6897445 GCA_903798035.1 Danio albolineatus
AGAGCTGTCAAAATTAGCGCGTTAACGCACGCCGATTAATTTGAAATATTTAAACCGTTAAAAAAAATAACGCACTTAACGCAGTGCCAGTTTTTTTATTTCCTTTTGTGGCCGACGTGTGTTCAGGGCCAGCGCGTCCACAGGAGATCTTCACGAGCGCGCTGAACTGATCCACCGCGAGGAAACGGGCCTCGCGCGCACATCATCATCATCATCATCTGTGCGCATGATGTACGCTCTCGCGAGCGAGGTCATGCCTGCAGCGTGCGCGCGATCAGTTCTCTCCGCTCGCTCGCTCGCTGGCTCTTCTCTGCTCGCGCTTCGCTGTTTTTACTTTTTGTCAGTCTTGGGACGGGCCTTGGTTTACTTTTTATCTCTAACACTATTGATACTCTCCCTTTCCGTAAGTGATCTGGGATTGGACGCAGGTTATGATGATCCACATTCGACATGTACTGTATGGTATGGAAGGCTAGTTTCCCTATTAAATAAAAATATATAGGATATATATCTTATCATAGTGTCATAATGTGAAACTATAATAGACTTACTTTTTCTGTAATAATAAGTGATGACTTACTTTCAATAATAAGATATTTCTTGTCATAATGAATGAATCTCGTAATAATGACTATTCTGACTAGTCTTGACTAAGTCATATAATGACATATCAATATAATGAGATAAATATTATTTTGCAACAAACTATTACAGTAATAATACTATATATATATATATATATATAGTACTAATTTTTGTTTGTTATTGGCATTGATTGTTTTAAAATTCAAATGACACTGACATGCCTGTGTTTTTATTTCTGAAATAAATACGGCTTTTCGTGATTAATCATGATTAATCACATACAAAAGTGTGATTAATTAGTTAATTTTTTTAATCAATTGACAGCCCTAATATATATATATATATACATTCATAGAAATTAAATGTACTTACTATATGGTTAGGGTTAGAATGTGGGTTGCATGTAATTAAGCATAATTAATTGTAATTGCGTTCCCACTTTATATTAAGTGGCCTTAACTACTATGTACTGAATCAAAAATAAGTATTATATTGTGCTTATACTGTATTGTATGAGCAGGGTCCTCCGGTTTCCCCTACAAGTCCAAAGACATGTGGGATCGGTGAATTGGGTAAGCTAAATTGTCTGTAATGTATGTGTGTGAATGAGAGTGTATGGATGTTTCTCAGTGATGGGTTGCAGCTGGAAGGGCATCCGCTATGTAAAACAAATGCTGGATAAGTTTGCGGTCCAATCCGCTGTGGCCACTCCAAATTGAAAAAGGAACTAAGCCGAAAAGAAAATGAATGAATGAATGAATGAAAAGAACTAAATCAAGCGGTAGCGTGCACGGCCCGAGTGTGGCCAAGATGGTGCAAAGACAAAGACAGACAGGTAATATGAGTGCTCGACTCGGGAAAACTTGAGCTGAGCACAACATACCAGACAAGACAAGACTAGTGTCTGGAATCTGCCACCAAAACATGAATTAACAAGACCAAAGTGGCGGAATTCTGACATACGGGTTATGGACAGAGTTGATGGTATGGGTAGGTTTAAAGGTGGCATAAAGTTTATGGTAAGAAATCGAGTCCCCCTGCAGTCGAGTCTGCTTAGGACCCCTAAGGGATCATCTGTGGTGAATGTCTGATCAAAAGCTATTATTGTGGTACCTTGTTGTAGGGATAATCAAAGCTGTGTTAGCTTATTGTAGCCAGGAGGCTAACGGTAGAGGTATGATTATGCTAGCACATAAGCTAACTGGGCAAACTTAACAGTATAAAAGATAAATGTTCAATTGTATAACCCACGCATGCCTTTAATTATACATAAGTATACGAAAGGGTCAATATAATGCTTATTCATGCCATTTTAATGGTAAAAAAGAAATAGTGACGCTTTACATTATATAAATTATGAACATGATTTCATATATTGTACTTTATAATTAGGCACTACAAACCATACCTATTACAACTTCAGTAAAACAATATGATCACTCGGGGTCCTATAGGTGGACCCAATTGTCAGGGGGGACTAGATAATAATATAGAACATAATAAGCTATAATAAAGAAAATCAATGACCCAGTGTTTATAATTGTAACAATGTAGTCGGGGTACAACAGAGTTATGAGTCCAAATGCAATTTACTTACAACTTGGAATAGTCAACTGGAACAAACGGTATCATGTGGGTACTCCAAAATAATAGTCGTGGTCACAGGCAGTGGTCTGTGCAGGCGGCAAACAGGATACACAAACAACAAAACAAGGGTCAGTAAACACGGCAAGTCTAGACTAGGGTACGACAAACAAGACTCAGCACTCTGTGTGTGTGCAAGTGTGCTGTATAAATAGTCCAGGATATCAGTCCATGATGAGCTTCCAGCTGTGTGGACGTAATCAGGGGTGATCCAGAACTGGTGTGTGAGTGAGGTGTCTGATGGAAAATGTAGTGCAGTTCGGTGGCAAAATTGTAGTTCGGGTGATAAAGGGGGTGATGCGGAACTGGTGTGTGAGTGAAGTGTCTGATGGGAAATGTAGTGCAGTTCGGTGGCAGAATTGTAGTTCGGGTGATTACAGTGGTCTACAAGGGCTAGATCGCTGGTGATCATGACAATAATAAGTACATTGGGTCAAATTTAAATTAAAAATGAATTTGAGTGTAAGTACATAGTAATTAAGGCCACCTTAATTACTATAGTAAGCACATAAAACATCAGTGTTTTGTGTCTTGATTTTGTTAATTACAATTGTTTTGATGGTGTACTTAGTAATTAATGATCATTAATTCATTGCATTATTCACTTATTCGCCTAAATGTCTTTTCGAGCAGATCTGTTTTGAAGGAGAATGCCGTGATGCGTCCTTTTTGCAAGCCGATGAATGCAGTACTAAATGTCAAGGCCATGGGGTAAGTCCAAATTGCATGTTTAACATAGATCTGACTAAGCTTTACACAAACATGGCCATCATAGAGCTGCTGTTTCTGTGCGTTTTCTGCTGATGTACATCATTTCCTCCTAAAATATTTTAAGTCTATTACACTCTAATAACAAAACATCTCACCTTTCTCACAATTAGTCATGCAGATTAATATTAATAAATGCATGTGGTTGTAGTATGAGTCATGTCTGGCTTTATCACTCAGCCTAATTCATGAGAAGATTTCAGTTGAGGAAATGATTTTACAGAGGATATGGTTTCAAAGTGTGGGGAAATTTGGGTGGGTTTAACTGCGTGTTGTTTTTGTCCTAAACTTAACACAGACCTCAGTGTCGTAATCATTTCCATTGAATGCAAGTCACTATTAGGGTGTGATGTTAGTACTTAATAAGGGAGTAGATTTTGAAATGTATGCAGAGGGGAACTATCATCAGGGCCCTCTAGGACATCATATAGGGACTCATTTTTTGTAAAGTTAATGTAATATGTTTTTTTTTGTTAGTTCTTTTGAAATGGCCAACCTTCACAGTTTACTGCTTAAAAGTTTTCTTAAAGCTTGAAATGAGAAGACATTTTATAATTCTTTGGGTCAAAGAAGTCTGTTTATTTTTCATGAATAATAAAGGCGAGTGGTTCTAGTGTGGGTTCTGTCTGTCTTTATTATTTTGGTTTACAGTAAAACAAACTATTATACATTAAAAAGGGTCATATTTTGGTTTTGGGGGTCTCCAACAGCAGGCTAATATGCATGCATGGTCAAAAAACACTTTCATTGTCTTATAATTTGCATTTATTTTTACCTCATTATCCCAGCGACTCCTATATGATTTGTCCAGCGATTCATTTGTTCCAAAACCCCTCCTTAGTGCTATGCTAAACTGCGTTGATTGGACCGATGACCCAGTCTGTTGCGATTGGTTGACATCATTCAGCGCGAAAGAATGCCCACCACGGCTTATCAATATTGAAGTAGTCATAGTGTGTGCGTGAGCATATCTGCCAACACTCGTTTTTATCGCGAGTCGCCCGTATTTCAGACACCTCACCCCCAAAACTAACCCCTCGGTCTCCCAGCATATCACTCTATTCTTAACCATAAGTAAAAACAGCGACACACATGCAGTATTAATGCACACAGCGGCAAAAGCTGAACCATTATGAAACAGGACCTCCGCACGTGTGTAGGAGAGCTGATGTAGCCATCGCAACGACAAACAGCAGAGTAACACGAGCTCACAAACGGATTTTAATCCGTAAACAAAGTGGCACGCGTCGCGTTTACAACGTGCTTTTAGACGCGATATGAGAATACAAGTTAAGCAGATACACTACAAGCGGTTACCAGTTACAAAACACAATTAAATGCATCATTTACAAGCTAGAGAAAACAATAAGGCAACCGTTTTAATCACACTTACTGAACACTTGTTGGATAGCAGGCCAGATTCACCGTCAGGTCACCGGGAAATGTCCCGGTGCTCCCTATGGCCAGTCCGCCCCTGCATACATCAAGTCTTTTCTGATCCTTCCTTTAACAAACGGTTGACGAATCCCCCGTTGTAAGCGTGTAGATTTCAGAGGCACTCCTCAGAGGGAACACAGCACAAGGCTGGGCTATAATGCTGAGGAATTTCTGCAGAAATAAACCTCAACCACTGACTCTTCACAGTCTCACCTCTGGTTCATCTGCACACTTCCAATAATATGCAGCTGAGCACCTTGCTCTTCTCTGTGTTGCCAGATGTAGCTGACTGATTCCAGTCCAAACCTTATCCAAAAGGTTTTTACCTGCACAATCAAATTCAAAACCGCCTAATCTGGCAGGGTTGGGGGTTTTGAATCTCCCGGGTCTGCGCGCACACAAATGGGCGGGGCTTATGTTTTGTGTTCACGTCATGCCGAAACGGCTAAAGACTCGTAAGCGTGGCGATTCGTTTGAAGAACTATGAGTCCACTCTTTTATAGATGAATCAATAGTTTTAAACACTGTGCACTTTCAGATTTAAGCCTTAGCTGGACATTTCACTTCACTTAGAGCTGTGTTACACACTGCATACAAGCTCATTTTCAAAAACCCATAATAGGGGCTCTTTAACAGAGCAAGGCATTTTTCACAGTATTCCCTGTAATATTTTTTCTTCTGGAGAAAGTTTTATTTGTTTGATTTTGGTTAGAATAAAAGCAGTTTTTTAATTTTTAATGCCATTTTAAGGTCAATATTATTAGCCCCCTTAAGCAGTATTTTTTTCGATTGTCTACAGAACACACATCATTATACAATGATTTGCCTAATTACCACAACTTGCATAATTAACATAGTTAAGCCTTTAAATGTCACTTTAAGCTGAATACTATCTTGAAAAGTATCTAGTGAAAAATTATGTACTGTCATCATGACAAAGATAAAATAAATCAGTTATTAGAAATGAGTTATTAAAACTATCATGTTTAGAAATGCGTGGACAAAATCTATCTGTTAAATAGACATTATGCAAAAAATATACAAGGCGCTAATAATTCAGGAGGGCTAATAATTCTGACTTCAACTGTACTGTATGTTGTTGTTTTTTTCCCTGCAGCTTTGCAATAATAACCATAACTGTCACTGTAACTCTGGTTGGGCTCCACCGTTTTGTGGGACATCGGGTCCAGGAGGTAGTTTGGACAGCGGGCCTGTGATCTCACAGAGTATGTAAACAGAGAGCTGATAACCTCGATATTTCATTGAACCCTCTCTATGATGAGTTATGTTTTTTGACTGATGTTTTTTGGTCTTATCTTATGTGCAGGCAGCTTTTATCTTGTACTGGTTCTCCTCAGCCTGTTTTTTCTTCTGGCATTGGCTGTGCTTGCTGTCTGTTGGTGCCGCTGCAAACAGAGGTTTCTCTCCACCAAAAGCCCAGCTCTTCCTCCAACACAAATGTGCACCAAGTAACTGAGTTTATAACTTATTGTGGGGGAAATAAGTATTGAACATGTCACCATTTTTCTCAGAAAACATATTTCTAAAGATGCCGTTGAATTTTTTACTGGATGTTGGCAACAACCAAAGAAATCCATATTAAGCAAAGAAAAAAAATCTAATTAGTTTACAACTGAAGTCATGCGTAATAGAATGAAATCATGCTGGGAAAAAGTATTGAACACATGAAGAAAAGAAGGTGTAGAAAGGCATTGAAAGCCCAGACAGCAGCTGAAATCTCTCAGTAGTTTTTTTGATTTTGATTTATTTATTTTTATTTATTGAATGGGATAGCCCCTTGAGATGAATCATCTCATTTTCGAGGGGGTCCCTAAACAGTTCATAAATCAGACAGAGTACGACATGTCATAACAAACATACAACTAACAAAACAAACAAACAAACAGACAAACAAACAAGCAGCATACTTCACCTGAAACACTTCCCACAGTCTAAAGCCTAAAATAAACAAAACATATAATCAAAAATGCAAACAATTTCATATAAAAATAAATAATAAACATTTAAATTGGAGCCAATATTAATAGCAATCACAAGTTGTTTCCAAAAAAGAAAATAAATTGGCCCTGAAAAGACGAATTGAACTTATTGATCTGAAAAAGGAAGGGAGATTGTTCCAGTCGGAAGGAGCTTTGTATCGAAAGGACCTGCGGCCGCTTTTTGTTACAACTCTAGGAACAAAAAAATAATTCTGATACATGTGACGAAGTAATTATGATGAGGTAAATGGAACAAAAAACTGCTTTAAATAAGAGGGGAAAATAAAATAAACACATTTAAGAAGAAACAAATACCATTGATACTGTCTGCGGAGCTTAGGTTGAAGCAAATCAAGGGTTCTTTAGCAACCCTCTGCCCTTTCTCATTATAAATGAATATGAGCTGAGTCCAACATTAGTAGGATGATGAAGATGAAATCAGGGTGGACGTTTCAGCAAGACAATAATCCAAAACACAGCCAAGGAAACTCTCAAATGCTTTCAGAGAAAGAAAATCAAGCTGTAGAATGGCCGAGCCAACCCCCTGACTTGAATGCAATAGAAAATACTAAATTAAAAACAGATTTTAAAGACAAGTCCCACAAAACCGTTATGATTTTTACATCATGTAGAAGCCTGAGCAGTGCATGTGACTGCATTCTCCATATGAGAGGCGTCTTTAAGCTGCCATCACAAGAAAAGGCTTTTATATAAGGTATTGAATACGTCTCAGTAGTTCAGTACTTTCTCCTTGTTTCATTCTATTATTACTACACATGACTTACTTTTCAGATTTTTTTGTTTGTTTGTTTGTTTTATTTTTATGTTTGTGGTGTTTGGGTTTTTACCAAAATCTGGTTCATTTCCATGTCAACAGCTCCTTTAGAAATATTACTCCCAGCAAATAAACATGACTTGTTCAATACTTATTCCCCCCACTGTATAAATACAGAAATCTTATGTCTTATGCAGTCTTCATACAAAGTCATTATTTCTCTTCTTGTCAGTGTTTCAGACACCCCCGCGCCTAAAAGTCATACGACAGGCCATGCCAACCCAGTGTTCCAGCCAAAGAAAGCTCACGCTGATGAACAGGTGTGAAGTTGTTTTGTTGTCAGTGTGTGTTCAGTCTACGTCAATCAAAAAGCACAGTTTCGTTGCATGTGTGTGAAGGAAAAATCTGCTATACCCACCTCATAATCATTTAGTTGTTGGTTTGTAGAAAAAGCAAAAAATACACATGGAATATTAATGTACATCATCTACAAATCAACAATACTTTTGCAGCATTAATTGACTTTCATTAGTCCCATGGTGAGTTGAAATTATCGATTCTGATTGGCTGAAAGGTGTGGAATAAAATCAACACAGGCTCATTGTGAAAACGTAGTCCCACGAACGTTTCTGGAGAGTGCACATTACGTGGTCAGAGGTACGCATGGCTGCATTACATTTTTTTTAAACAAACGCTACGGGGCGGTGTGACGCTGTTTCTTTTTGCGCTTACCAGCCGACCACTCGCCTCGTGTGGAAGACTTTACCGCTGCAACCAGTTTGTCCCGTTAGCTCGCCGTGTTCGTCGGCGGACTCAAGACGCAGAGAGGAGTTGACCACGACGACGGGGTTCGAGTCCGATGAGGAGTGCTTTCAGAAAGCTAGTAAGACAAAAACAGAATCGAAATAATGAAATAAACCAGTGAATAACAGGGTGAGAATGTGGTAAAGTCTAACAATGTGGTAAAAATGAGACGAGGGCTTTTATTTTATTCTGGATTGCTTTTTTGAAAGTTGTTGGTTGGATTTAGGGTAGTGTGTGGGTGGGTGGGTCAATTAATAAAATTTTGATTGGGTTTGGGGAAGGGGGAGGGTGGGTCAGTCGATTGGATGGTCAGTCAGTCATTCAGTCAGCCAAACAGTCAGCTGACAGCGGCCTCTGGTGGGTTTACGCGAGAACAGCGGGCGCGAACGGCACTCGCGAGAGACATTTGAGATCTCAAAAAGCGTCCGCAGCGGCCTCTCGTGGATTCGCGAAAACAAAAAGTGCAAAAAGACATACCTGACGGGACGTATTACGAGGCCTCCAGAAACGTACTCAGGACCACGTTCTGAGAATGAGCCTGGGTTCAATAAAATGGTTCTCTGGAATACTAGATTCTGATCGGTCAGTCATGACATTCCAAGGTATTTTATTCCCTGATAACAACTGAATAGATTAATAGCATATTCAAGTTTGGGCACTACAGATCATCTTGATTATTTGGGAATATCTTCATGTATGTATTCTTTTCTATTAATCCTATGGATGAAACAGTGGTTCAGTGGTTAACTCTGTCGCCCCACAGCAAGAAGGTCGCTGGTTCGAGTTCTGGCTGGGCCAGTTGGCATTTCTGTGTGGAGTTTGCATGTTCTCCCTGTGTTGGCGTGGGTTTCCTCCGGGTGCTCCGGTTTTCCCCACAAGTCCAAAGACGTACTGAAGTGAATTAAGCAAAAAATTGGTCATAGTGTGAATGTGAAAGTGTATGGGTGTTTCCTAGTAATGGGTTGTGGCTGGAAGGGCATCCACTGCGTAAAACATATGCTGGAATAGTCGGCGGTTCTTTCCGCCATGGTGACTCCTCATAAATAAGGGAATAAGCCGAAGGAAAATTAATAAATATATATCCTATCATATATATGTATATATAATATAATATATATATAGATCTGTCTTATTTGTGACTTATCTGTAGGCCCACACAGAATCTGCGCACATAGAATTCCGCAGATTTTTAGCCCATCATTGATTCTGCTTATTTACTGGTGTAAATGTGTGTAAATTTATATTTATTCTGTTTTCAAATTAATTTCAGTAATAATATTGACTAATATGAAAATATTCATATGACTTATTTAAAAACAGTTTCTAAAGTACAATTTTCTGTGTTTTAGTAGAGATTTTATATGAGAGACTGGCTTTGTTTACCAAATAAAGTGGATCTGATTGGATTCGCATTGTAAACATGAAATAAAAGTTAAAAAGGTATTACTTTCTATTTCGTATATTAAGGTTTTAGTTGTGCTACTCACAAAATAATTCTGCATAAATCTGCAGATTTTTAACAAAATACTCTGCAGAAATAGTAAAAAATGTCCACAGAATCCGTCTGGCCCTACTTATTTGTCACCGTTTGACTGATGGAAATCTTGCCACTGAATTATATAAGATTTAACGTGTCGGAACCATAGACTATAAAAATAAGAAATAAGTTGTGACTGGTGAAAGTATTCATATTTTTTCCTGCAGCTTGAACAAACCAAAAATTGATAATCAACAAACAATGAATGATTGTATTGTTTCATTAGTTAACATTAACAAAGGTTAATGAATGCAGTTTAAATGTATTTCTCTTCCCTAAAACTTTCCATATTTTACAAAAAATCCATAAATTGGATCAAAAATGTTGATCTATAATTTTGAAAACGGGTTTCAAAGTTTATACTTTGCTGCATGACAACCAGACCTTAAAACTTACTGTGGAAAATGAACCCAGATTTCACCCCTAAATTTATTTATATTATGAGTTTTTACTGGGCAACACGGTGGCACAGTAGGTAGTGCTGGCGCCTCACAGCAAGAAGGTCGCTGCTTCGAGTCTCGGCTGGGTCAGTTGGCATTTCTGTGTGGAGTTTGCATGTTTTCCCGAGTTCGCGTGGGTTTCCTCCTGGTACTCTGGTTTCCCCCACAG
The DNA here is from genome assembly GCA_903798035.1 of Danio albolineatus. Classification (NCBI taxonomy): domain Eukaryota; kingdom Metazoa; phylum Chordata; class Actinopteri; order Cypriniformes; family Danionidae; genus Danio; species Danio albolineatus. The sequence goes on from CAIGQQ010033255.1 coordinate 6,881,555, forward strand.
TCCAAAGACATGCGGTACAGGTGAATTGGGTAAGCTTGTCCGTGGTGTATGTGTGTGAATGAGAATGTGTGGATGTTTCCCAGAGATGGGTTGTGGCTGGAAGGTCATCCGCTGCGTAAAACAAAAATGCTGGATAAGTTGGCGGTTCATTCCGCTGTGGCGACCCCGGATTAATAAAGGAACTAAACCGACAAGAAAATGAATGAATGAATGAGTTTTTACTGTGTATATATTTTTTAAACTGACAGAAACTGTGCATTTTTCCCTCTTCAGGCCAGTCCTCGAGCGAATCCTACGGGTCCATCAAGATCCAGACACGATTTCATTCGGCCTACTGTGAAACCTCCTCCAATCCCAGCCTATGCTTCACACAAGCAGCTCATTACGGAGCCAACCCAGCCGCCTCCATCAGTAAACCCCAAAACAAGACCTCTACCACCCAACAGACCACCACCACCCTGCCCTACCACCAAACCCTGCAAAAACCCTGCGCCAAAGACTGCAGAGGTCAGTGTCTTGCCAGTGCAGATACAGTATGACAAGCTGTTATACAGTAGCATTTAATCTAAAAATAATAACAAAAATACTAGGCTGCGTCTGAAATTGCCTACTACTTGAGTGAGTAATACATTTGAATTTCAATCTACTACACAACCATTACAAGAATTAATTCCATATAGTATGAATGTGAGTAGTATGATGGAGTTTGGACATATTACATCCACTATGTTGTCATTATCACATGACCTACCCGCATCACTTCACTCCCATTCATGAATTCTCTCATGTGGCATCAAAGCATCCATTAGATTCACACTACAGATATCTTTGGAGAGATCTGAAAATGGCTGTACACCGTCGCTTCTTATCCAACCTGATAGAGCTTGAGAGGTACTGCAAAGAGGAATGGGCAAAAATTCCCATAGACAGGTGTGCCAAGTTTGTGGCATCATATTTAAAAAGACTTGAGGCTGTAATTGCTGCCAAAGGTGCATCAACAAAGTATTGAACAAAGGCTGTTAATACTGATGTACATGTGATTTTTCAGGGTTTTTATTTTTAATAAATTTGCAAAAATTAAAAAAAATATTTTTTCACGTTGTCATTATGGGGATTGTGTGAAGAATGTTGAAGACATTAATAAATTTAATCCATAATGGAATAAGGCTTTAACAAAAGAAAAAATATGGAAAAAGTAAAGTGCTATGAATACTTTCCGGATGCACTGCATAATGATTAGGTTGTATTATCTACAAAAATAAATATCAGCACCTACTGTAGTACTACTCATATATAATAATAAGCACCGTTACTTAATGTAAAATACAATGAAACTAAAAGTATGAAAGTAGATTCTAGTTCATTACATTGACTGAATGTGTAACGCCTTGACACGGTTATAGAACATCATGCATCACTTACATCTGAGCTCCTGCTGCTCCTTCTTAAAAAGTGGCCAATTTGCATAATATAATTGCTGTGTACTGACTTTGATTAAATAATGAAAGTAATCTTTGTTGTGTTTCATTCAGACGTTGCAGAATCAGAATGGCATGCCAGTGTCACCAGCCATGCTGCAGAAAGGGAAATCCAGTCTGATGCCCCCTTCTGGAAACTACCAAAATGTCAGGTAATCAGTTGTAAGCTGTGAAATGGAACTAGCTTACTAGCGTTATTGTAGATGTGTGTCGTGTTTATCTTCTATAATAATTGAATTGCTATCATTCTCCATTATTGTTTAATAATGTCACATGCTTTGCATTAAAATAGTTCAAAAGCCTTCAGTATGTAGCTAAAATGCCTTGATGATTCAAGTTATGAAAGAAAGAAATATGGGTTTTTGTTAGTTTTTTTTTCATATTTGTAAAATGACAGTTGACATTTATGTAGTATCACACAGGCAAGTAGTGGTGAGAGATATGAAAATTGTTGAAAAACTATTTGAAGCATTCGAAACACTTATTATGTCTGCTGTCATATATCAAATGGTCACATTTTCACATTTTAATTAAAACACACACATCATTTTAATAGCCTAAGATAGTATTCAGTAAGGCGCCACGGTGGCGTAGTGAGCAGCATGTTCGCCTCACAGCAAGAAGGTTGCTGGTTCGAGCCCCGGCTGGGTCAGTTGGCATTTCTGTGTTCAGTTTACATGTTCTCCCCATGGTTGCGTGGGTTTCCTCCGGGTGCTCCGGTTTCCCCAAGTCCAAAGACATGTGGTATAGGTGAATTTGGTAGGCTAAATTTTTCATTGTGTATGAGTATGAGTGTGTATGGATGTTTCCCAGCGATGGGTTGCGGCTGGAAGGGCATCCACTGCGTGAAACGTGCTGGATCAGTTGGCGGTTCATTCCGCTGTGGCGACCCCAGATTAATAAAGGGACTAAGCTGAAAAGAAAATGAATGAATGAGTATTCAGTAAATATTAATTAAATTTTATAATATTATTTATTGTGTTAGTGTTATTGTGTATACTGTTAAAAAAAATCTGTGTGTCTTGAACCTTTAAGGGATGTCTTGTCCCTGTATGAACAGAGCTGGAGTTTGGTTCACATTGTTGGTAATAAGTCAGATTTGTTCCGTGTAAAATGTTGGACTCCGGCAGGGCTGCCCATTGTCACCGGTTATGTTCATAATTGTTATGGACAGAATTTCTATGCTCAGCCTTAGGCTGGAGGGGGTCCGGTTCAGGGACCACATGATTTCATCTCTGTTATTCGCAGATGATGTTCTGTTGGCTTCATCAGACACGGACCTTCAGCGTGCACTGGGGCGGTTTATTGTCGAGTGTGACTCGCCTGGGATGAGAATCAGCACCTCTAAGTCTGAGGCCATGGTGCTCCACTGGAAAAAGGCAGCTTGCCATCTCCAGGTTGGAGGAGAGTCCTTACCCCAGAAGGAGGAGTTCTTGGAGTATCTTGGAGTGAGGGAAGGATGGAACGTGAGATTGACAGGCGGAGTGGTGCAGCGACAGCAGTAATGTGGTCGATGTACCGGTCTGTTGTGGTAAAGAAGGAGCTGAGCCGAAAGGCAAAGCTCTCGATTTACCGGTCAATCTACGTTCCTACTCTCACCTATGGTCATGAGTTTTAGGTCATGACCAAAAGGATAAGATCTTGGATACAACCAGTCGAAATTAGTCTCCTTCGCAGGGTGGCAGGGCACACCATCATTGATAGAGTGAGGAGCTTTTTCACCTGGGAAGAGCTCGAAGTAGAGCCACTGCTCCTCCACATCAAGAGAAGCCACCTGAGGGGCTCGGACACCTACCTAGGGAGGTGTTCCAGACATGTCCTACCGGGAGGAGGCCTCGGGGAAGACCCAGGACACACTGGAGGGACTATGTCTCTTGGCTGGCCTTAGCCCCCCTGGAGGAGCTGAAGGAAGTGTCTTGGGAGAGGGAGGTCTGGGATTCTCTCCTGAGACTGTTGCCCCTGTGACCCCGGCCTCAAATAAGCGGAATAAAACGAGTGAATGAATGATTATTATTTAATATTATTGCATTTTTGTCATAATTTAGAATTTGTAACACTTGATTTGACTTTATTTCAGGTTCCAAAGGGACGTATCTGAAAAGAGCTGAGTTGCTGTGAAGCTTGCCGAGTGCTACATCAATCACCTCTGCACCTTTAAGACGTCTGTAAGAGTGACCAAACAACTGCTCGTCTCAAAGTGATGACCACATTACTGACCTGAACACAAGGGTCAGAGTCTCACTTCAGTGTTTCGGGAGGTGCGTTCCACTACTCCTGTGCCAAACAGTATGTTGCAGTTTGCTTCATTATGACCTCAGAGAAAAGAAAAAGAAAACTCGATGATGTATATGGCATTATTATCCAATAACAGCATGGGTCACATGAAAGAATATCTCGCTCCAGAATATGAAACGTCGATTCTTTTGCACGCTTTACATTGTAAGTAAATCATATAGTGAAAATGGTCTTCGTCTAGTCATGAACTAACTTGCACTGTTGGTACAATTTAGTTAAGTACAACGGTAAAGCTGTACATGGGGATTAAAAGTACTTCATGATTGTTTTCATAGCAATAATGGTCCAGTAAACTCGATCTGTATAGCACTGGACTCTTTTTTTACATTATATTCTGCGTAGTGATATAATATTTATAGTATGTACTGTACTGTATATATGTTAATAAGATCAAATAACCTGTCTCCAAGGGTGTTTGCAATTATGCTGGATAAGAATCCGTTCATATTACACATGGTGCTTTGTTTCTGAACTCCTAAACTGCCTTGTTAGATTCAACGCTTGATTAAAATGTTCTTTTTGTGTTTTAAATAAGGGCATTAATTAACCCAGGGAATGTATTTAGGTTTAATTAACCTATAAACATGTCAATCTTTTATATATATTCTTTGTTTGTAAGTCATTTGAGGGGGGGGACTCTGGACAATTATAATTTCTCCTTACATACTTTGTTAGGAGAACTATGACCAATGTACTGGATTTCTGTCAGATTGCTTTTTTTTATGTTGTTGTTGACGTTATTTATTCATAATGTTGGATGCAACAACGCCTTAAAGTTTGTTTTAAATGAATAAAACTGTTTAGAAAGAAATATTTATGTGTTAAAATGTGAAGATGGATTGATTTAGCAGATATCCGCATAGGGATCAGACAAGAGTCACTTTAATTTAAATTGTACTTAATTTTAGTTTCTTTATAAAAACAATAAAAGTAAAAAGGTGGTCCTATGCAAATTATGATGTAATGCAGTGCCTTCCATGTCACTTCAGAAATAAAACAAAACTCCCATCGGTTAAACTTGTCATCATTTTTCTTGTCGTTATAAAGTTTGAAAAGCTTGAAATTGTGGAATTATTATTATTGTTTTGGGAGTGGGGTCCTAAACATTGAAACTGGTTGTTTAAAAGTTATTTTAAGTCAGAATTTCCCAGGGGTATGAGTCATTTCGGCCTTGTATATACAGTACAGCATATTTGTGAGTGTTTGCAAGACTTTTATTTGAATATATTGTACCTGACAAAAGTCTTGTCGCTTATTCGAGTTTTAGGAACAACAAATAATAACTTGACTTCTAGTTGATCATTTGGTATCAGAAGTGGCTTATACGAAAAGGCAAATGCCTCTAGATTACACTTATTATACCAAAATAAAATATGATCATGTCTTGATTTTTAATTAATTAGAACAGTTTGCTTAGACAAAAGCCATGTCACTTAACAGAAATAATGTACAGTATAGAATATAAAGTCATGGTGCAGTGGAAAAAGTATTAATATTGTGTGTGACTCCCATGAGCTTGGACGACTGCATCCATACATCTCTGCAATTACTCAAATAATGTATTAATAAAGTCAATATGGAATGGCAAAGAAAGTGTTCTTGCAGGACTCCCAGAGTTCATCAAGACTCTTTGGATTCATCTTCTATGCCTCCTCCTCCATCTAACCCAGACATGCTCAATAATGTTCATGTCTGGTGACTGGGTTGGCCAATCCTGAAGCACCTTGTCCTTCTTTGCTTTCGGGAACTTTGATGAGGCTGAAGTATGAGAAGGAGTGCTATCTTGCTAAAGGATTTGCCCTCTCCTGTGGTTAGTAATGTAATGCGCAGCACATATGTCTTGATACCTCAGGCTGTTGATGTTGCCATCCACTCTGCAGATCTCTTGCACTGAATGTAACCCCAGACCATGATTTTTCCTTCACCAAACTTGACTCATTGCTGTAAAAATCTTGGGTTCAACAGATGATTCATTGGAAAAAATCAACCTTCTGCCACTTTTCCAAATGATCAACTAGAAGTCAAGTTCATATTTGTTACTTTTACAACTGGGATCGACAACAAGATTTTGGCAGGTAGTGTATACCATTGTATGAAAGTTACAAGAACATAAAATCTCTGAAATACAATTACCTCACTGGAATGAACAGAATTTAAATAGCCTAAATACTCATTGTTGCTCAAAATAGTCTAAATATATGAAATTCTCACATTTATTTCCGTCAAAGACCAATCAAAACTGCCTATCACTCTGAAGGCAAAGTGGAAAGAAGATATGCATGTGGGTATCCAATATTATGTTGGGGTGGGGGGGATCATTACACTCTAGTTCAGTGGTTCGCGTGCCACTAGTGGTACACGGAGGAATCGCTGAATAATTAAAGTAAAAAAACGAACACACTTTTAACCCTTTGACGCGTGCAATAACTCCGATGTGATCAATAAATTGCTTTTAATAGGCTAAACCTTTTATTTAAGGGGCTGACAATAATAAATATTCTTAATTAGAAGAATTAATCTGCCTTGTTTTTGAACTGTGCAGTGCTGTAGCTGCTTAATTAGGTCTACTATGCTACTGTACTTCAATACCAGTTATTATGGTGGTACTTGGAGGGACAATTTTTTTCTGAGGTGACTGCCACTGCTAACCTACACACATTTGTTAATGCCATTAACCCAAGGGCGTAAATTTCATTTAACAGTAGGGGGGGACAATGAATGTAAAATTTCTCATGAGCAATTTTTTGAGGGGGACACAAATAATACAGTCAATTTGTACTTATAAAGATATGTTGGCACAGTGGAAAAACTTCGATTCTATCATTATTATTGTAGCATGGACACTGCGTCATTATAGTTATTTTCAAAAGTATTTTTCAGGTTCAATGACAAAGCAGATTTTACTTCAAAATTATTTATTGCTTTATCTTGTTAACAGTCCAGCCATCAACAACATACAACACAATTTAAACATGACTGAAACGGTTATTGTGAAAAAGATATATAAAAAAATAAGTATTGTTTTGTAACAAAATCAATTATTTAAAGAATTACAGTATGTAAAATCTCTAAGGGGTTAATTTAACTTGCTTTATTTAACATTATGCCATGACAAGTCGTTACATTGACTTTGGCGTCTTAGTTGCAGCACACTATGCAAAAAAACTATTGTAAACAAGCCTACGTTAACTAGACATGTAATGTTTTAATCGCTAATGTAGCACATTCATGGAAAATTACATCGGTAATCAGCATTTTTGATGCTACTAATTTATGAATGAGTCTGTATCAACTACATTAAAGAGAAATCGCTTTATTTACAGTGAATTAAACCATACGTACTGGAGTTAAACAGTGATTTAGCTGCAGCAGCACGGCACCGGTACACCTGGCTCGTCTCGTCTGTGTAGAGTGGGTGAGAACCGCGAAAGCAGGCAGTGGACCAAACCACTGTGAGGAAGGGGAGGGGGAACTCTATTTCTAAATGCACTTTTTTGCGTTTGTTTTTTCAACTTACAAAATTATTTTAGATATAGATACATATATTTTTCACGTTGGAGGGTGCAATTTTTATATATATATACATTTTTTGGAGGGGGGGACAACCCTCGGATGCAGGGGGACACGTCCCCCCTGTCCCCCCCGGGATTTACGCCCCTGCATTAACCATATTATTTTCGTACTATCCGTGTCTAAATATTACGTGGGCTGTTCAGCCATCAAAACATACCCTAAACGTCCTCGTGTTTTCATTGGGCTCTGTTGGAGGTGTGCCGAAAGTCAACGCCCTCATTCGACAGCACGGAGGGGACTTTTACTCTGAAACCTTGAACTTCCTGTCCGTCATTTTGGCCGTACGCCTTGTTCTTGTTGTCCCTGATAACCGTGTGTTCGCTCTAAAAACGCATTTAACCCCCAAAACTTGGAGATTTTCCGCCTTGATCAGCATATCAACAGCGAATATTTAATTTAATAAACATGGAGCAAATGGATGACCCCGCTGGATCGGATAATAAACGAGCTATAGCGCGGAAAAGGTGGGTCCTGTCTTGTAAACAGCGGCCTGTTTACCAGCGCCCGAAGCTTCTAGTGTTTGGATCGCAGCCAGTTTAACATGAAACAGGACGTACGACGTTCTGTATATACAAGTTGACATTAGTAGAGCTGGATTAATGTCGCTATGCGCCATTATTATATTTCTGTCGGTGGTTTGATGTTATATATGAGCAGCTAGTAAGGTGCGAACAGCTAACGGTAGATGATGTCAGACTGGTGATTTGAATGCCAAGCTGTAGTGCTACTGCTAAAACGCACTGAGGTAACGGTAAAGTTGCTGTTATGTTAGCACATTCGTTCAGTGACAATTTGTGTTACGTTCTCTATATTGTTTTACCATGATACTTTGAATATTCGACCTGAAATAACGTGCAAGTAGGACTTCAAAACAAAACTAGCACTATTTATTCGACTAAACAATGTTGTACTATGATAGTCATTGGTTGCAAATATGATTTCACTAACGTTTAGAATTTGCAAAAAACACTTTTCTGAAATAATTATTAAGTATGAATGTGTGAATATAAACCAAATTTACCTCAATTAACGCACAGAGGTAACATTACATAAGTAAATAAAAAAATATACACATACCTTAAGAATGGTATAACGTTAGCAGAAACCTGGACTTTTCCTAACCATGGTATACCTTAAAAATTGTTATCGTCCTATGCCTAATATAAACCAGTGTTTATCGTGTGTTATCTTTATTTAAAATAATAGAAAATTGTCATTGTTTTGGTGCGTTGCTGTTATTTATATTATTTATTATAATGGACTATGTATCTCCAACGGAAGGGTCTTGTGTTTTTTATGGTGCAGCAAAGGATACATTGTCAACTTTGTTTTTTTATAGGAGTTGAAGATGCCAAACGAGGACTTCAGAGAGGACAAGCTTTCAACATCAGCACCGTCCATCACTTTGTCCCTCCCCTCAAACCTAAACACCAAGCACAGGTGGAAACACTGTTTCACAGCAATGTATTTTTGAATACAGACTGTGTGAAATAAGAATTTGCGATGTTTCTAGTTTTTCTAGCACACATTGTTATTCTTTAGATCAGAGATGCCCAAAGTAGGGCCAAAGTTGGCCCATGGTAACCTTTGATTTGGCCCACCATCCCATCTGAAAAGAGAGGAAGAATGGATGTGTTTGGGGTGAATGCCTTTGACAGAGGGCGTTATTTTGATTTGATCGTAACCCTTTATTTTTTTGTTTAGCTACAAAAAAGTCAACTGAAATTAAATGTTGTGAATGATTCAGAATTTTAAAATGTAAAATATGTTACTTGACAAAAAGACATCGGAGAGCAAATCAAGGCAGAGGTAGGCGCAGGTCACCTAGTGTTTTCAGCAGAACTCCAGTGTGGTATAAATGAGATTGTTTATGTTTTACTGTAATATGTTTATTAAAAATATATATAAATTTATACTGCATTAGTTAATATGATTTGAATCAATGTTTTCTAATTGTTTTTAAATGTTAACAAATAAATTTCGAAATAACCTATGGCAAATTTAATGTCATATGATGTGATGTATTAGGTTTGGTATATATTCGGCCCACATACCTGAATCAAGTTTGGTCTTTGGCCCTTTATAAGAAAAAGTTTGGGCACTCCTGCTTTAGATGAACAAATCATCCCTGAAAGTCCATCCACTGGATTTTTTGCAAAGCATTTGCTTGATGACTTAATCCACAATATTTCAACCATGTCTCTTTTACTGTTAGCTTGCTACAAGGAAATGATGTGCAAAATTGCACCCCCTATTCAATATTCTGTTTCAGCTGGAAGTAGTCTTAAGAACTTCTGGTTCATGAGAACTTTAAAACATGCCTGCATCATCGCATTATTTTGTTTTTCTTCTGTTTATTGCAGTGTGACAAATATTTAACCAGATGACTTGAATAGCTTTGTTTGAAAAATTTGTAGAATGATTTGGGTAATTTTGAAGTGAAGTGCATCTGCCTAAAATATAATATAGCACAACCATAGATAAATGCAATACAGCAAATATACAAATAGTAGTACTTTCTCTGCGGGATGTTAACATTATTATCATAATAATGTAACATAATCAAATGTACAAGAGCTGCATATGTTGTCAGTTTTGTAGAGCTGAATGCATTGCTTGAAACGTTATTAAAGTAATGAACCTTAACGGATCACTCTGGGTCTGGCGGGAGCACTTTTAGCCTAGCTTAGCATAAACTATTGAATCGGATTAGACCATTAGCATACTTTCTCTGGGGAATGTAAACATTATTCAGGTCATAATCGCATGTAAAAGAAAAAAGCTGCATGTGTTGTCGTTTCATGGAGCTGAATGCATCGCCTAAAATATTAAAGTAACTAGCCTTAACGGAGCACTTTTAGCTTCTTTAAACTATAGAATCGGATTAGGCCATTAGCATCTTGCTCAGAAATTTTAAAATGGAGTTTTCATAATTTTCCTATTTAAAGCATGACTATTCTGTAAATACATTGTGTACTAAGATCGATAGAAAATGAAAGTTGCTGTTTCCTAGGTCTTTCTATGGGTAGGAACTATACTCTCATTCTGGTGTAATAATCAAGGAACTTAGCTTCTGTAACATGGATGCAGCAGGCGCAGTGATATTGTGCAGTCCCCTGCTAGGTAACAGTCCTGAGTAAGATCATTGTGCCTCAACAATTTATAGCTAAGCTAAAACTGCTCTCGGCAAACCCATAAATCGGCTCAATAGGTAAAAAAATAGTAAAACTCAACGGTTTAACTCTAGGTGACTAGTAAAATGAACCTACAATATGGATTTTTGCTTTAAACGCATTGCTGAAACGATGTTTTGTGCCTCCCTAAATCTTTCTGTTGATAATCTATTTATCCTTATAAATGGATAAATCTTTCTATTGATAATCTTGATAATCTTTTACTTTTTTGTCCTCCAGCAGGCACTGGTTTAGCCAGAGTCCTCTCCCCTAATACTCCGTTTGAGTCCAGCAGTCTCATCGCAAGCGTTTCTATGGGTGGTAATGAAGGAGGTGGACGGGGAGGAGAGCGATGGAGCTTCTTCGGTGTGCGGCCCATCGTTCAGAAATCCCCCACTGACCCAGGATCAGAAACCAACACCGCTGGTGAGAATGTTTTACATGACTGGTATTAATATTGTTCCTTAACGGTGTAACAGAGTAATGTATATCCGTGATCCATATGTAACACACTCCATAGTTCTGTACATGTGATCTGATGATTCGTTTTCATAGAATTGGCCTCAGGTTGCAAATTATATATTGACAAATCGGGGGGGTTAAATGCAATTTTACTTAACTTTTAGGCTATTTTTAGGAAAAAAAAAAACTGTTTTACAAGATAAGTGCTCTATATCTGCTGGTTTTAGACAGATTTTTTTTTTCTCCTATATGGTGTTAACGTTTATTGGAGTGGTCAAATGTATATTTATATATTATATCAAATAAAATTTTATATTATTGATATTAGGGTGCCACGGTTGTGTAGTGGGTAGCACATTCCCCTTTACAGCAAGAAGGTCGCTGGTTCGAGCCCCGGCTGGGTCAGTTGGCATTTCTGTGTGGAGTTTGCATGTTGTGAGTGTGAAATGAGTGTGTATGGATGTTTCCCAGAGATGGATTGCAGCTGGAAGGACATACGCTGCGTAAACAATTGCTATATAAGTTGGCAGTTCATTCCGCTGTGGCGACCCCAGATTTATTAAGGGACTAAGCCAAAAAGAAAATGAATGAATGAATTATTGATATTATTTTTTAAGATAATAATTCATAATAACATAATAATTAGGCTGTATTTAGAAAAAAACTACTTTTTTTACAAGTGTCTTGTGATCTGCCGGTTTCAGCCTATTGAATGATTTTTTACTCGTATAAACTGATTGGTGCTATCCATTATAGGTGTGGTCAACTGTATATTTATATCATCTATTATTTGAATTATTAATATTAATATTTAAGATAATAATTCATACCCCCCCCCCCCCCCATCCCCCTCTTGTTTTGACATCCTTCAGAGTGGAATCAAGAATTAATGATGGGGGTCAACCCCTATTCTCTACTTTGCATCCTGTTTGGTCTTCTCTTCCTCTGCATCATCCCACAAAGTCACTACTGTTGTAAAAGGGGTGTTTCCTGCTGTTTTGAGGAAGGACTATTAAGTGTGAAAACAAAGAAGGGATTTCTAAAACACTAGAGGTGGAGGAAAAATCAATTCATGGATGCATCTCGATTCTTTATCTGTAGATTATGAATCAATTCTCATAATCATCTAAATCATCTAATCATCTCTAGTCAGCATCTTAACTGTATTCAAATTAGATTGTGATGGTGCAGGCCTTGGTGTGAGCTAGAAAGATGCAAGCGTTGAAGGATGCATCTATGTGTGCTGCTGAATTTGCTTAATTTGGACAGACTACTATGTTTTGAAGCAAGTTTTCTGCAGCTCTGAATTAAAAGCAATTCTAAATATAATTGCCAAATAAAATATTTGTATAAACACTTCATTTTCAACATAAAAAAAACGTTTTAGAAGACATTTCTTTGATAAAAGGTTATAAACGACCAAAAGCTTTGTTTTTGGAATAAGAACCTTTGTTAAAGAAGTTTGTTCTTTATAATGGCTTTATTATCTGGTGTTTCAACATTGCATTCAGAGATGAATATCCAACTGAACCTTCCTAAATACATCTCGAAATTAGGTAATGTAACTTTATTCATCATTTCAAAGATTAAATACAGATTTAAAAATCTTATTGATGAAGTAATGAGAAAAAAGGATAAACTTTATTTTCTTGCTGGGATGGATTTGAAGACAGAAATCTGACCCCATCGATACATATCCTAGATTCCAATTCTAAATAAAAGCATGCTTAAATTTGGAAAGATGAACAGGGAGTGCAGAATTATTAGGCAAATGAGTATTTTGACCACATCATCCTGTTTATGCATGTTGTCTTAGTCCAAGCTGTATAGGCTCGAAAACCTACTACCAATTAAGCATATTAGGTTATGTACATCTCTGTAATGAGAAGGGGTGTGGTGTAATGACATCAACACCCTATATCAGGTGTGCATAATTATTAGGCAACTTCCTTTCCTTTGGCAAAATGGGTCAAAAGAAGGACTTGACAGGCTCCGAAAAGTACAAAAATAGTGAGATATCTTGCAGAGGGATGCAGCACTCTTAAAATTGGGAAAACGGTACACCTCTCTGAACAGTGTCTGGGAGGCTGTGGTTGCTGCTGCATGCAATGTTGATGGTGAACAGATCAAAACACTGACATAATCCATGGATGGCAGGCTTTTGAGTGTCCTTGCAAAGAAAGGTAGCTATATTGGTCACTGATTTGTTTTTGTTTTGTTTTTGAATGTCAGAAATGTATATTTGTGAATGTTGAGATGTTATATTGGTTTCACTGGTGAAAATAAATAATTGAAATGGGTGTATATTTGTTTTTTGTTAAGTTGCCTAATAATTCTGCACAGTAATAGTCACCTGCACACCAGATATCCTCCTAAAATAGCTAAAACTAAAAACAAACTAAAAACTACTTCCAAAAATATTCAGCTTTGATATTAATGAGTTTTTGGGTTCATTGAGAACATGGTTGTTGTTAAATATTAAAATTAATCCTCAAAATTACAACTTGACAATACAGCTTATTCTGCACTCCCTGTATATTTTCACAGCAGAAGAAAGAGGAAAATATGTAGGCTAATAATTGTTTTGGAATTGAATCTTGCCTCCCAGAATTGAATTGATTGAATCAATTCATGAAATCCCTAAAGATATACACCCTTAATAAAACCCACAAGTGCACACATACTGAGATAGAGAGCTATGAATGGAGAAAGAGCAGCAGATACAGAGATTGAAAGAGCAATTCTCTCCATCAGATCACCTGTGTGGTCACAAAATTTTTTTAAAATAAATGTTTACCGCTAAATGCTGGCTATATTCGCACGCTGTTGCCACAGAAGTGTTTTATATATATATAGAATTTTCCGTTAGAATTGGACCTCATAAATCAGAGCCTTTTTAAATGGACAACGGAGGCCTTATTCAATTACCAGATTTGAACGGTAGGAGGTAAAGGAGATTTCCAGTTTTTTAGTATTAGCTGCTTGGCCACAGTCATGCATAGAGTGAGGGCTTGTTAGAGATGTTTTGGAAGGATGAGGGAGTGTTCTGAAACACCAAAAATAGCAATGTCTGTGTCCGGTTGGAGGGAAATGTTGTAGGCCTTGGAGTCCAGAAGTGTGTTTTGCCTAATAGGGTTGTGCATTAATGTGATTGTTTTCTTGACCACAGGTGGATTCCCTCTGCAGTCTTTCTTTGGGCTTCAGAAGTCCAATACGATGGATGCCCTCAAGACCCAAATAAACCTGAGCGTTGAAGATCCCGCCAGCTTCAAATCTCCCAAGATCGAGATGAGCGGCGAGGAGAGCAAGAAAGCATCCTCTCACAGACTGAGACACCGAGACATGAACATTCTCACTCCCTCTGGTTTCTGAACTCCACACACACACACACACTTCTCTCTCTCAAGCTTCCTCTCTAATACTGACAGATCCCTCTCTCACTGCTATTGAAATGTGTAAGTAGCCACACACATGTTCAAAAACTAATCTCTTTCGGCACATAACTTAAATAGAATTGCCCCTTAAATTAGAGATGTAGAATCTCTTTAATTAGTGCCAAACATCCTTAATAGTTATTTTTATCTCCCTTTCCTTCTGAAGTAACAGATCGCCCACTTTTTTTTTTGTACGTTTTGATTTTTTAAAATTATTACTATTCCTGTATGCTCTGATCCAGTTAACGCTATTAATTAACTGTGGTTTAAATACACAGAAATGAAATCTGAATATGCATATTTACAGATTTGCTTTCATTTCGAAATAGATGTGAGATGCGCTCATCACCAATACATCCATTAACAGTAAGTCTGAGTTTTGTGGTCCATTTTCAAAAGCGTACGTGTATAATGACTACATTTTCATTCGATTTAATGGATTTTTACTAGTGACAGCAGTGTGTTGTAGTTATTAAGCACATCAATAGCACAACATACTGTCGCACACAACACATCATGCAATCTTTAAAGTCAGATTTGACTAAACACTGTCAGGTATCCATCTTTCCGCATAGCTGAAACATGTTTAAGTGCCGTTTTTGTGATTTTACTATTTGTTGTTTTTGAAGAAACACCTTTTTTTGGAAATGACTCCTTTTATAAGTCACCTCTAGTTAAATAGTTGAGTTACAATTTTTTTAATCCATTCAGTCGATCTCTGGGTTTAGCTGGAGCACTTTTAGCTTAGCTTAGCATAAGTCATTGAATCTGATTAGACCGGTAGCGTCTCACTCCAAAAAAAAAAAAAAAAAAAAAAGTGATACTTTTGCTGTTTAAAGCTTGACTTTTCTGTAGTTGCTTATGTACTAAGCACGGAAAATGAAAGTTGCTATTTTCTTGGTCGATATGGCTAGGAACTATCATTACATCAGATAAAGAGCATAGTTCCCTATATGGCTGGGAACTGTATTATAACACCAGAAGGAGAGTATGGTACCCCAATAGGGCTAGGAACTCTATTGTTAAACCAGAATGAGATTATAGTTCCCCAATATGGCTAGAAACGCTATTATTACACCAGAATGTGAGTATAGTTCCCCGATATGGCTAGGAACACTATATTACACCAGAATGAGAGTATCGTTCCTCGATAGGGCTAGGAACTGTATTATTACACCAGAATGAGAGTATAGTTCCCCGATAGGGCTAGGAACCGCATTATTACATCAGAATGTGAGTATAGTTCCCCAATATGTCTAGGAACTCTGTTATTACAACAAAATGAGACTGTAGTTCCATAATATGGCTAGGAACCCTATTATTACACCAGAATAAGAGGATAGTTCCCCATATGGCTGGGAACTGTATTATTACACCAGGATGAGAGTATAGTTCTCCGATAGGGCTAGGAACTGCATTATTGAATCAAAATGTGAGTATAGTTCCCCGATAGGGCTAGGAACTGCATTATTACAT
>CAIGQQ010033255.1:6897455-6910223 GCA_903798035.1 Danio albolineatus
AGTTCCCCGATAGGGCTAGGAACTGCATTATTACATCAGAATGTGAGCATAGTTCCTCGATAGGGCTAGGAATGCTATTATTACACCAGAATGAGAGTATAGTTCGACGATAGGGCTAGGAACTGCATTATTACATCAGAATGTGAGTATAGTTCCCCGATATGTCTAGGAACTCTATTATTACACCAAAATGTGAGTATAATTTCCTTATATGGCTAGGAATGCTATATTACATCTGAATGAGAGAATAGTTCCCCGAAATGGCTAGGAACTCTATTATTACACCAGAATGAGAGTATAGTTCCCCGATAGGGCTAGGAACGCTATTATTACACCCGAATGAGAGTATAGTTCCCCGATAGAGCTAGGAACTGCATTATTACACCAGAATGTGAGTCTAGTTCCCTGATATGGCTAGGAACGCTATTATTACACCAGAATGAGTATGGTTCCCCGATATGGGCTGGAACTGCATTATTACATCAGAATGAGAATATAGTTAGAACTCTATTATTACAACAAAATGAGAGTATATTTCCACAATTTGTCTAGGAACTCTATTATTACACCAGAATGAGAGTATAGTTCCACAATAGATCTAGGAATTTATTATTATACTAGAATGAGAGTATAGTTCCACAATATGTCTAGGAACTCTATTATTACATTAAAATAAGAGTATAGTTCCCCAATATGGCTAGGAACTGTATTACTTTGCCAGAATGAGAGTATAGTTCCTAGCCCTGTCATCCTAGAAAATAACAACTTTTCATGTTCTGTTGGTCTTAGAACACAATGTAAAGTCAAGCTTTAAATAGGAAAATTATCTCTCTTTTTTTTTTAATGAGATGCTTATGGTCTAATCCAATTCAATGAATTATGCTAAGCTAAGCTAAAAGTGCTACCATCAGACTCCGTGATCGGCTGAATGGATTCAAAAATAGTCAAACTCAACTGTTTAACTCTAGAAGAGTTGTAAAGTGAGCCTGTTTTCAAAAAAGTGGAGCGTTCCTTTAATGCAAATTCTTAATTTATTAATGGATGACATCAGATTGAGCTGGTATTTTCTGTGGTGTGTTTCCCCCGTGTGCAATAAGCTACAGCATTGTTTGTATCAGCATGCTGAAAGCATCTCATTCCTATCACTGGGTTTCACACATATATATTTTCCCCCTGTATAATTTTTCGTGTATTGTACATTATCGCGCACACAACAGCCAAGTACTATTTCGAAGGTTTGCTGTATATGCCGAAGCTGGAATGGTTTAGCTGTTTTTTGTATATTTGTAGTGGAAATACTTTGGCTTTACATTATTCCACTCTGTGCTCAATTTGTAGTTTGTTTTCAGTAGTTCTGAAATTTTTATTTGTATTTTTTATGATTATCTTCAATTTTGTAAACCGAAGTGGCTTTTGCATCTCAGGCCAAACCATTTTAACACCAGTCACGTGTTGTATAGTTATCATATTATCTGTTCCATAACGCTCAGTTTGAGTACTTGATTCCTGTAATAAAACATTGCCGACAAGCACAATGAAAACGTTTAGTTGTGATATTTCATTTATTTATGAATGTAAGCAGCAGACGGTTTAATGGAAAACCACACTGTTAGACTTGACCGCAGTTATTTACTGCAAAAATGGCCAGAAAAATGCCACATTCATACTGTAACATGCTCTGCATTGTGGGTCATTTAAAAGCTTTTAACGCAACTTACTGCATATTAGGAATTTGCAGTATTTTGCTGTAATCGAAGTACTTAAGGACACTCTTAGACTTTGCCGCAATAATACATTTATTTACTGCAAAAATGGCCTGTAAATACATTCTTTACACTTCACTACTGTAATATGCACTGCATTGCGCAACATTTTAACACTTTAACAGTAACTAACTGCATATTAGGAATTTTAAATTTGCGGTATTCTGCTGTAATCAAAATACTTGAGTACACCATAAGACTGTGCCACAATAGTACGGGTATTGACTGCAAAAACAGCCTGTAAAATACCATGTACAATCTTTACAGTCCACTACTGTAATTTGCACTGCAGTATGGGTCATTTTAAATCTTTTACAGTAACTTACAGCATATTAGGAATTTGCGGTATTCTACTGTAATCAAAGTACTTGAGTATACCGTTAGACTTTGCCGCAATTTTAGTTATTCACTGCCAAAATGGCTAGTAAAAAAAAAAACACATTCTTTAAAGTTCACTACTGTTTTATGCACTGCATTGTGGGTCATTAAAGCTTTTACAGCAACTTACTGCATATTAGGAATTTGCGGTATCCTACTGTGATCAAAGTACTTGAATACACCGTTTGACTTTGCTGCATTTTTACAGGTATTTACTGCAAAAATGGCCTGTAAAATACATTCTTAACAGTTCACTACTGTAATTTGCACTGCATTGTGGGTCATTTTAAATCTTTTACAGTAACTTACTGCATATTAGGAATTTGTGGTATCCTACTGTAATCAAAGTACCTGAGTACATTGTTAGACTTTGCCGCAATTTTACAGTTATTTACTGCAATAACGGCCTGTAAAATACCACATACATTTTTTTTACAGTTCACAACTGTAATTTGCATTGTGGGTCATTTTAAATAATTTACAGTAACTTACTGCATAAAAGCTGTATTAAACTTAAAGTAAATACAAAAAATAAAGGTTACTGCTGGTTTAAAATGTAAATAAATTACAGTAAAACTACTGTAAAAATTGTCATACTGTAAAATTTAAATGTGGTAAAGGGCATTTTACCATAAAATTACAGTAAGGCTATTTCACTGTAAAAAAATAAATTGCGGTAGGGCCCTGCTAGTGTAAAACACATTTACATGTAAGTTACTGTAAAGTGGCAGTTGTGGTAACTTGCTGGCAAAAGTGCTGTTTGTAACTTACCACAAAGTGGCAGTTGTGGTAATTTGCTGGCTAAAGTGCTGTCAGTAAGTTACCGCAAAAATACAGTAAAATCTCTGACAGTGCACAGTGAAAAATAAGCAAACCGTGATTTTATTGGCCTTATTATGGCATTTAAAGTCAACATTTTTGTTTTTTTTTGTGACATTTCCAAGCTAAACAATATTCATGCAAACACAGAGAAGACCAGGAACTGGTTTTTTTTTTATGATCAAAAATGAAGGTATTAGGAAAGACAATTGACGTTTACTGTAGTAACAAACTTTAATTTCTATTTTATAAAACACTTTCGAAAGCATAGAATGCACGTGATTGCTGTCAGGCAATTGGTAAGAGTGTTTCCCTCACCCATATCAACTATTAAATACAAATACTGATTCAGCAGCAAACTTTTCAACGTCTTTAAAAATAAAGCATCGTTTTACAGGAAAGAAAAAATGGAAATTCAAAATTCAATAAACCAAAAAGCGTTCAGAAAATTCAGTTTTGTTTCTTAAAAGTCACCATAGTTCTATTGGTCAATCAATATATCTACGTAAATCCAATTAACACCAACATGAAGCTTAGACAAAGGATCTGAAACATATGTTATACAAATAAAAACCTTTATATGTACTGACCACTGGTTATCGATTATTAACAATAAGTATTTGAGAAAAGCTTATGTTTATGGTTTTATATCCCTCTGAAAAAGCGGGAACTCTAATGGAAATGTATGCAGAACATGCTAAAACATCTTTAAAGAAAAACCGAAACATCTCTTCTGGATGTCTTTTCTCTGCGTTAAAGTCTAAGAAAGAAAATGAGAAGCGAAGTCTCTTAAGGTTTCATTTGCTTTCATGCTGTAAAATATAACAGACAAATTTAAAAACGGCTTTAAACTTGAGTCCTCCAGATGGCGATGTTGAGGTTACAAAAACTCGCCATCTTCAAACAACCAAACAAACATCAGTACAACATAAATTACTTCGAACAATAATATGGAATACGTATCGAGAGTTGTGACGTCAAAAATCAACGGCAGGTAGTCACAGTTAACATATATCATACAAAATATCAGAACAAATGTGAGCAACGAAACGTAAATGCAGTAGTATTTAAGAAATACAAAATGAACAGATACAATATATAACACTGTTGTTGCGCTAATTTAATAATAAATTTTATTGTCAACGATTGATGCGTCAGGGATAGTTCACCCAAAAATCTAAAATTACTTTAAATATACCAACTTACGTCAATTTTAAAATCGCAAAATCAGCAATGCGCATTAATTTAGTTTTGACTGTATACGTTTTTTTGACCACTGACTTGTTTATAAATCAAAAATTGTCTTTAATGTTATTTAAATCTACGTAAATTGGCGGCAAATGCTATTATTATTATTAATTTGGGGTGAACTTTCTCTTACAGTTACTTTGCTGCAATTTTACTGTTTTTTTACTGCAAATACGCCAAGTAAAATACTACATACATTCTTTACAGTTCACTACTGTAATATGCTCTCCATTATGGGTAACTTTTACCGTAACTTACTGCATATTAGGAATTTGCGGTATCCTACTGTAATCAAAGTACTTGAGTACACTGTTAGACTTTGCCGCAATTTGTTTACAGTTATTTACTGCAAATACACCCAGTAAAATACCACATACATTCTTTATAGTTTGCTACTCGAATATGCGCTCCATTGTGGGTAATTTTAACATTTTTACAGTAGCTAACTGCATGGAAGGAATTTGCGGTATTCTACCGAATTGCAGTAATCGAAGTACTGCTACTGTAGTTGAAGACAAAATTGTTTATGAATCAAAAATTGTCTTTAATATTATGTAAATCTACGTAAATTGACGGCAAATGCTATTATTATTATTCATTTTGGGTGAACTTTCTCTTACAGTTAGACTTTGCTGCAACTGTTTTTTACTGCAAATACGCCAAGTAAAATACTACATACATTCTTTACAGTTCACTACTGTAATATGCGCTCCATTATGGGTAACTTTTACAGTAACTTACTGCATATTAGAAATTTGCGGTATCCTACTGTAATCAAAGTACTTGAGCACACTGTTAGACTTTGCCGCAATTTGTTTACAGTTATTTACTGTAAATACGCCCAGTAAAATACCACATACATTCTTTATAGTTTGCTACTGTAATAGGCGCTCCATTGTGGGTAATTTTAAAACTTTTACAGTAGCTTACTGGATAGTAGAAATTTGCGGGATTCTACTGTAATCGAAGTACTGCTACTGTAGTTGAAGACAAAATTGTTTGAAATTTATTAAACTAAGTAAATACAAAAACTAAAGGTTTTGAACTGCCAATGTAAAATGTAAAAAAATACAGTAAAACTACTGTAAAAATTGTCACATTGTAAAGTTAAAATGTGGTAAAGGGCATTTCATCATAAGAAATTGCGGTAAGGCGATTTAACGGTTTATTTGAGTGTTAACTGCTACTGTAAAACACATTTACAGGTAAGTTACTGTAAAGGGCCAGTTGTGGCAAATTGTTACCGCAAAATACAAGAAAATGTCTAACAGTGTATATAATAATATTAATATCGATGCAATCCCAAAAATGTATGCTCGCCATCCTAAACTCTTGTGTATGTTTAAGTTCTGTGTTTTTGTTTATGGTTTAAAAATACTTAAAAAACACACGCATAAAACAGTAACATAAGAAATAAATCATTATAAATTACTGTTCATCAATATTCTCAAAACAAAAACTGATCTGTTCTGTAAATAATCTCCACGTCTTACGCCAGACTTCTGTTGCTTTCCCTCAGAGCAGCTGCATCCGTGAAGCCCTGATCTTCCAACATCTCTGTAATGATTCTCAGTGAAAAATATTGACCATAGAAAGGGTTTGTTCGCCCCTCATTCCACCTGTGCATTGAGGACAGTCAATATTAACCAATATTATTGAGATGCCGTCACCTCCAGTGACTGTAAAGTCATTAAAACTCCCTTTGGCTCTTGAAGAACATCAGGGCTGGGAGAGACGTTTCCTCTTGAGTTTCTGGATCCTTCCCTGTTCCTTCAAAAAAACATCGTGGAATGTGATGGGAAATTCGTGTATTGGTTGCTCCGGCATGCCATGCAACACACAGGCAGCTGAACAATACTGTGCTCCAGGAAATCGAGAGAAAAAAAAAAGTGGATTCTATAACTCAAACGGACACATCCATTAATCAACGCTCCCAAATTCATATAAAAAAGAGGTTAATTCCAAAAATAACACTGATGAATGTTCATCAAAGTCTCTTGTCTTTATAAAACGTAAACAAAAAAGCGGTATGAAATTGCAATATATATCACATCAATATGTACAGACGTCATGCCACAGGTTAGATCACTGCAAGAGAACGAACAAACAATTAGTGATGATGATCAAAAGGGAAATCTCAAATAGAAATACACATTTAGAGGTGTAACTCTAATACAAAAGCTACATTAGCTGTGTTTCCATCCAAAGATGCGAATTAAACGGATGTATGCCATTGATTACATTACACAAATGTCCACTACTGGCGAACATGTGAATGGGTTTTAATGGAATGCCCCAAACCCTTGAGCATTTGATAATAGTCATGCAAATTATAGATTGGTTTGACCCTTCACTAAATAACGCTTGAATGGGACATTAAAACAAGATGTTTGGGAGTCTGCCATTTAAATTGTGGAAAATATTTATTATCTGTATTTTAAATAACATAAAAGGTATTAATAAGGTAATATAAATGTATACATTTTACGGCACCAGTTCATATGATGTCTGCATGAGTGTTAGGGCTCTATTTTAAAGATCTAAGCGCAAAGTCTAAAGTGCATAGACAAATCTAAACGTGTTTTTATTAAAACAAATATAAATATGCATACAATAAATAATAATAATAACAATATACAAATGCAAATTGTCATAAAATAACTAAAAAACGCCAAGATGAGGCATGGAGGGGGTGGTATTTATATTTATGTAGAAAATAATACATTTTGTAACGTTTTATTTTTTTTTCATATCTAAAGATATTTGTGTATTGCTGTACATCCTGTGTGTATTAAGCAGTGTGTTACCGTTTGAACCTGCGTAGACGCATAACTAACGCATCTAATGTCAATGGCGCCATTTCAGTTCCTCAAAATAGCAACGCGCCAACTATGCACTTTAGCACACCTCCTTTTTAGATCAGCACACCCATGAGTTCACAAAGTGGCGCAAATGGATTTGCTATTTAAACAACGTTACGCAAACGTGAAAAATACAGTTGCACTGGTCCAAAAATCGCAACAAACCGCGCCAAACACGTCTAGCACAACTAGCAGCTTAATGCGTGGGGTGTATGATAGGGCTCTTAGTGTTTAAAAG
The DNA here is from genome assembly GCA_903798035.1 of Danio albolineatus. Classification (NCBI taxonomy): domain Eukaryota; kingdom Metazoa; phylum Chordata; class Actinopteri; order Cypriniformes; family Danionidae; genus Danio; species Danio albolineatus. The sequence continues at coordinate 6,904,763 of CAIGQQ010033255.1, forward strand.
ACACTTTTTCCTAGTGTTTGTATCAACATATAGCCTCAAAGTAAAGTAAAATTTGATTCATAGCGTGAATTTTAACAGACTTGTATATTCGTACAGGCTAATTAAGCAGCAAAACAGTAAGCCTGATTTTTCATGATCATCCATTTATCGCTGTAGGAATACAATCTAGTCACTGTTTGGCCAAATTTAGTTTTATATCGAAAATAGGTCGTCTTTGAGCACTACGAGTCTGTTGACAGAACCAATCAGAGATTATTTTGGGTCATAATCTACTTATTATGCCTTAAAACACTGAAAACTTGAATATGTTTGATTAATAAATAAGACGTAATTGAATTAAATGCAGAATTTGGCTTACTGAGGCATGAATATGTATAACACAAAAACAGAATAAAGTTAATGGGCTAATAAAACACACAAAAATGACACAAATGATTTCTCTAGAGTTCATTTCTCAGTATGTGTTCTGTCACAACTCTATAAAGCACTGCAGGCACTTCTTTTTAAACATTTGTTATTGTTTAACTCATGTTTACACTGGATTATAGAATACTGGCGGTCCACTTTTGACTAACCTTGTGCCAGCAACCTGGTATTGGAAGACCATCAGGACCCTTGAATGTAAAACAACATGAGCATCAGAACAAGGAACAATTTTCAACTCTACTGCAATGTTAATAAACAAAACCATGTGTTGAAAATTTATTTGAATGATCAATAACTAGTAGACAGCATCCAAAAACACAAAATGATAACACAAAAACACAAGCATGACATTCAGTCATAATAATTCTGAGGTGTTTTGTAAGTAACATTTCTGAAATATTAATGAGATTTTTGTATAATGCTTGATCAGGTAAGTTGCTTCTGGTCAAGCTGGTTTTCTGCTTCTTTCAAAGGATTTTCTGTTAAAAGGCTACACTCATCGGCCACTTTAATAGGTACACTTTTGCCTTTTATGGTACAACTGAAGTAAAGGTACACAATTGATCTCATATAAAAGGTACAAAAGTGTTAAACAACTACTTCTTTATTACAGTATCTATGAAAATAAATATGACTGGAAAGGCAGTGATTTTTATGAATAATTTCCATATTAAAACAAGAATCATCATTTAAAAGTATATGTTTAAAGATACTTATAAACATACATTTTTAGTTCCATAATACAATAATACAAAACAACTGGTAAAACATAAAACTATAGGTATTGTAAACTAAACATTTAAGGCATTTTACTAAATGTTAAGCATTTTTGACACTGTTGAGGTACAAAGTGTCTTGTCACTGTGGTGGTACCTTTCACAAAGTATACAATATTGTATCTGCAGGTTTTTAAAAACAAAGGTACATTTTGGTTTCCCATGGTACAAATAATGACCTTAAAAGGTACAAATTTGTTTCTTTTCTTAAGGTAAATAAAAAGGTACTGCCCCAGTGACAAGGGTTTGTACCTTCTTTGTACCTTCTTTGAACGAAGATAGGGAATGAAGTTTAGGCTGGATATTTATGTTAAATTTGGAATAATCTGATTGGCTAGATAATGATTAGCAATAATGACCAGCTGCAGTTAGCTACAAATTAGTTTGTGAAACTTCACAAATTTTCTTTCTTCTGTTGGACGCAAAAGAAGATATTTTGAAGAGTGCTGTTTGCTAGCACACTTCGACTTCCATAGTAAAAATACTACAGAAGTCAATGGCTGCGTCTGAAATCACCTACTACTCGAGTATACTACATTTGAAGTTGAATTTACTACACAACAGTTAGAAAAGTACATTATCAGGGGTTCTCAAACATAGGTAGCTCCAATTTATCTCAACACAGCCGAAAGGATGTTTCTAGAAAGCCTAGTAAGAGCTTGATTAGTTAGACCAGGTGTGTCTGATTGGGGTTGGAGCTAAAATCTGCAGGAAACCGGCCCTCCAGGATTGAGATGGAGAACCCCTGTTCTTTATAGTATGAATGTGAGTAGTTTGAATGGAATTCGGACGTACTGCATCCGTGACCTACCCGCGTCAGTTACACCACTTCACACAATACTCTCGCGTGGCATCAAGGGATAGAGTAGCATCCATTAGATTAGATTTCACAATCTCTCCGGAAGTAAAAAGTCAGGAGATGTCCAAACTCGGCCCTGGAGGGCCGGTGTCCTGCAGATAAACTTTGCAGGACACTGATCCTTCAGGACTGAGTTTGGACACCCCTGTAATAGGTCATCTGGGTATTTCTCGCATACTGTGTTTTAATACATACTACTCAGCTCACATACTGTATTGAAGTAGCGGTGGGCCAAGCGAGGCTTCATGGAAACACTGAAACAGTCGAAGCAAATGTGTCGAAACTTCGAAACCCGTCTCTACAGTGACACCTAGTGGTCATTTTCTATGTATCGCACTGGAACAGCTTCAGCAAAGAACCAGTTGAGCAAATTGAGGTATTAAACCCCACTTTGTAGAGTTGAACTTTCCAGTGATTTAGCGGAGCGGTGAGAGTTCCTGACTAGCATGCAGGGATAATGGGTTCGAATCCAGCCTGATACAGCTATGGATGCTACACTCTCAAAAATAAAGGTACATGAGCTGTGTACCTTAAAGGTCCATGATAATACCTTAAGGGTACATATTATTACCTAAGAAGTACAAAATTGTTTGTCTTAAAATTTTTAGGTACTAATATAAACCTTTTGAGGCACCAATATGGACCCTTTAAGTGCAAATGTGTACCTTTTAAAAAGGTTCCACCCCAGTGACAGCTTGCGTACCATTATTTCTGAGAGTGTAGGTTTGAAATACTCTGTTCTTATATTGTTTTGTCTGACATCCAAATAAACACTTTGTGAATAAATATGTCTTGTTTTGGTCATAAAACGGAGTTGTTGCTAGATCAGATACTGCTGTGGCCGGAAGTTAACAAGAATTATTTATATTATTCATTAAATTTCCCATTTATTGTATTTTATTAAGGTCTAACGTTACCCAAACCCTAAACCCAACCACCACAGTACTTTAAAAATATTAATTATTGTTATACAGTGTTACAAAAATGATGCTACATTGATGGCGTATCAGCAGCTGTATCCCATCTAGACTACACCACTAAACAGCAACATTATTAAAATACATAAAACCATGATTTGTACAAGTCGGGATTCGAACCCAAAAGCCATTTGAAGCACAGTAACAATGCGCACGCGCACACACACACACACACACACACAGTCCACCAGGCTATATGACAATGAAGTTTTTGCTGACCCTGTCAGTCAAATGCAAATTCGCCCAGTCTCGAAACGCTTCTGAACTGATCGATGCTTTTAGTCAAGTGACCACGTGTTTCGAAACACTTTAGTCATGTGATCAGGGTGTTTCAAAACACTTTAGTCACGTGATCTGGGTGTTTCAAATCATGCTTCGATGCAGTGTTTCGATGCACTTGCATTTTGGGATCTTGACACTGTGTCGAAACGTCAGTTTCACGTCAGCCATTCCTATATTTAACATACTATATAGTAGGGAAGTATGCGATATCGGAAGCAGCCAATGGGTGTCAGCGACCAGCATTTTTCAAAATTTCTTAATTTTTTAAGGTTAAGAGTGCACTATCCCTTTAAGACCCTGTGAAAACTCTGTAGTAGCTGCGAATATAGACGACAGGTGAAAAGGAGCCGTTAAAAAGGAGAAATGAGGAAGTGTTATAAATCCGCATGCAGGAATACTGTACCAGCGGGCAGGGGGCCTCAGGAGCTGAAGACCCCGCTTCTACTGCCTCTTTCTTACATCCTTCATCTCCCTGTCAGCCAGAGCACACACACACACACAATAAACGCTACCATAATGACTGAACACACACACTCGAGAGAGAACATCAGCTTAGAGAAACACACAGAAGTCAAGCGAGGAAACGTGGAAAAGAGGAAAAAAAAGATGCGTCTGTCAAATGTCCGAGCTCACGCTTTGTTGTTCCTGACAGAATTACCAGGAATGTTTTTCCTCCTGATTTTCAGCAGTATGAATCTGTGAACCATCAACAAAAAAGCAGAAAAGCAGCTTTAGCACGCACCACAGGACAGGGCTGATCCAGACCCGGCGGTCCCTGCTCGCCTTTCTTCCCCTTCAGGCCTCTCTTTCCTACAGGTCCACGATCCCCCTGTCAAACCAGAGATATCCAGTCAACAAGATCATTTTAAGAGCTATAAGGCTATCCGATAATAATAAGCCTTGGTGAATATTAGCAAACTGGTCAAATCTGGCTAACATGCTAAGTTTCAGTTTAGTTTACACCAATTCTGGGTTTTAGTTACCATAAAGATAGCTCAGCTGCTACGGTACGGGTCGGTATGGGTCACCTTTATCAGGCTTGCGTTTCCACTGCCAAAAGGGTACCAGTGGTTCCCTTCACCAGCACATGTAACCTCTTGTTAGAAAGTAATTCCTTTATTCCCGAGTTCATAATAGTCCAAAAGGCAATGATGATAGTTAAACATGGCAGTTTGTTTATATTTTAGGCTGCTGAAAGAATCATTTGCTCCTTCTCCTTTGTTTTTTACGCTTAACTTTTGCGTTTGTCTGTTTCTGAAAGGATCGGATGTCTGAAGCGCTTGTTTCTGAAGCATGCACGTTATTATCATCAGCTCAACAAGTTCGTTATTTCAAATATAGACGCTGGAGAAAATGAAACCACTCACGCTCTTAGGCGGGCTCGTAAAACAACAACAACAGGACACGGCTGATTTTGTTCGTCTTGACTTTGTGGCTGTTCATCAAGACGACGACAAGGTTTGTTTAAGCTCGGGTCAGGGTGAACAAACTCCAGGGTAAGGCTAAGATATGCGTTGCCCTTTAATGCATTTAAAAAGATTTGCGACTGACCAAGAAGAGGTTAGAAAGCACCGTCTATCAACTAACATCTATTATATTCAACATGCCCATTGAATTATTTTATCGAACTTACCCACTATATAATAATCTATATAATAATGATAAATATAATAAATTGTATATGTCATATTATATTATATTATATTATATTATATTATATTATATTATAATATATTATTCATTCATTTTCTTTTCGGCTTAGTCCCTTTATTAATCTGGGGTCGCCACAGCGGAATGAAACGTCAACTTATCCAGCATTTGTTTTACGCAGCGGATGCCCTTCCAGCTGCAACCCATCTCTGGGAAACATCCATTCACACTCATACACTACGGACAATTTAGCTTACCCAATTCACCTATACCACATGTCTTTGGACTTGTGGGGGAAACCGGAGTACACGGAGGAAACCCACGCAACCACGGGGAGAACATGCAAACTCCACACAGAAATGCCAACTGACCCAGCCGAGGCTCAAACCAGCGACCTTCTTGCTGTGAGGTGAACGTGCTACTCACTACGCCACCATGGCGCCATATTATATTATATTATATTATATTATATTATATTATATTATATTATA
>CAIGQQ010033255.1:6922236-6948727 GCA_903798035.1 Danio albolineatus
GAACATTCCTAAGCAGCCAATGAATTCTGTATCTGATTTTTGAAGGAATTGTGCTAAATCAAACACAGAAATAAAAAAAACATAGTGCTAATTGTTAGCAGAGAAATGATTTCACAGACCATGCTTCTGGGTAATATTCCAAAGAGCCAACATTTACATACTAAACCAAGCAGTACCCAGTACTGAGCCCTGAGGTAAACCCAGCTGTAATGGCACAGACTGAGATCTGTTATCCATGTTTACTTCAATGTTTTTATAAATATTGATGCATACATGGCACAGCCTTTTGATAGTACTACTGCCAATATAAACAACAAAACCTGATTTGTATAGATTTTTGTAGATTTTAGTGCTGACATTCGATAAAATATATCATTTTAATGCTGGAACTGGATTTCTGGCACTGCATTGAACTGGAATTAAAAATATGTTCTAGAACAGAGGTGCCCAAAGTAGGGCCCGCGGGCCAAAGTTGGCCCCTGGTAACTTATGGTTTGGCCCCCTATCCTATCTGAAAAGAGAGGGAAAATGATAGGGAGTTGGTTGGGGAAAATGCCTTTGACAGAGGTCGTCATTTCCAATTTAACAAAAACTTTTGTTTCTTTGTTTAATTGAGGAGCTACAAAAAAAAACAAATAAAATTAAATGCTACAAATGAATCAGACCATTAAAATGTAAACACTGCCACTTGACAGATGGAGGACAATGCACAAGACATCCGCAAGCAAATCAAGGCAAAGTCAAGAGCAGCTCGACTAGTGTATTCAGCATTGATCTCTATTGTGTTATAAATGGGATTATTGATGTTTTTATTATAATAAGTTCATTATAAAACGTTAAAAATGATACTTCATCATTAATTAATATGTTTTAAAGCAAAATTTTCTAGTTATTTTTAAATATTAGCAAATAAATTAGGAAATTACACATGGCAAATTTACAGTACAGTTTGGTATATTCAACTTCGGCCCACAGCCCTCAATCAAGTTTGGTTTTTGGCCCTTTATAAGATAAAGTTTGGGCACCCTTGTTCTAGAACATTTCCAATTTTCCTGAATACTACCAGATCTCAGACTCTGCCATTACCACGGGGTGTTCCTCTGGGCTCAATACTGGGTCCTGCTGTGCTTAGTATCTAAATGCTGTTCTTTTTTGGAATATCACTCAAGAAGCATAGCCTGGAAAATCATTGCTATGCCAAAATTAGCACTATGGTTTATTTAATTTCTGTATTTGATGGAATTCAAGGCCTAAAGTTTATATTTGTGATTTGGCAAAACCACAACTCTGATACAGAATTCATCAGCTGCTTAGAAATGTTCCTCCTTTTGATAGTAAGAAACAATACTCGAAATACATCTTTATAGTAAGGTTTCAACTTCATTATTGCTGTGTTTATTGTATCAGATGTTAAGTATTATTTATTTTGCATTCTGTAAAGCATTCTGTAAAACTAATCATTGTTAAAAGAATGAACACCACAACCATTATATTCAAACTTAAATACTTTTGGCAGCTGCAAAATCTTGAATTATTAATCTGAATGAAATTAAGTGTTTTGAATTCACAGGCACACATAGTGAGTATGTGTTAGGGATCAAGATTAAAATAAAATAAAATAAAATAAAATAAAATAAAATAAAATAAAATAATTAAAATTAAACCACAAATAGCAAGATCAACCTAAAATAAAATAAAATAAAATAAAAAAATAAAATAAAATATTAAATAAAATAAAACAAAAAATAAATTAAATTAAATAAAATTTAAATTATATAAAATAAAAGCACAAATAGCAACCCATGCTACAGTACAGTTACCGAGACGCTGATGGTTTTGATGGCCTGCCAGAAAAAAATAAGTGAACCAGATTTTCAGAACATATAATGACATTTGGTTTTAATATAACCATGCATTTGTGGTGATCTGAGGTTTGTATAATTGCTTTGCAGGAAGTCTATCCAGTAACAACAAATTAACATGAATCCAGATGACCAACTGGCAAAAGTAACAGTTGTTGAGAAGTTAAGCAATTACCATCCATAAAAATCACAGCTCACCTGAAAGGCATCTAAGAGTTTGCCATTGAAGTCGATGATGTCACCGGACGCTGACATGCCTTTCTCACCTGGGCGACCCTGACATGATGAAAACATTTCTGGTCACATAAATGTGCAAAAATTCTCACATATAAAGAGCTACACTCACCGGCCACTTTATTAGGTACACCTGTGCAAATGCTCGATAACGCAATTTTCTAATCAGCCAATCACATGGCAGCAACTCAATGCATTTAGGCATGTAGGCATGGTCAAGATGACCTGCTGCAGTTAAAACCAAGCATCAGAATGGGGAAAAAAGGTGATTTAAGTGACTTTAAACAAAGTAGTTGGTGCCAGATGGTCTGGTCTGAGGATTTCAGAAACTGCTGATCTACTGGGATTTTCACGCACAAATCTCTAGGGTTTACAGAGAATGGTCTGAAAAACAGAAAATATCCAGTGAATGGCAGTTCTGTGGGCGCAAATGCCTTGGTGATGTCAGAGGAGAATGGCCAGACTGGTTCCAGCTGATAGAAAGGCAACAGTAACTCAAATAACCACTGGTTACAACCAAGAAATGCAGAAGAGCATCTGTGAATGCACAACACGTCCAACCTTAAGGCGGATGGGCAACAGCAGCAGAAGACCGCACCGGGTGCTATTCCTGTCAGCTAGGAACAGGAAACTGAGGCTACAATTTGCACAGGCTCACCAAAATTGGACAATAGAAGATTGGATAAACGTTGCCTGGTCTGATGAGTCTCGATTTCTGCTGCAACATTTGGATGGTAGGGTCAGAATTTGGTGTCAACAACATGAAAGCATGGCTCCATCCTGCCTTGCATCAACTATTCAGGCTGGTGGTGGTAATGTAATGGTGTGAGAGATATTTTCTTGGCACACTTTGGGCCCATTAGTACCAATTTAGTACCGTGTCAATGCCACAGCCTACCTGAGTATTGGTGATCATGTTCATCCCTTTATGACCACAGTGTATTCATCATCTGATGGCTAATTTTAGCAAGATAACGTGCCATGTCATAAAGCACGAATCATCTCAGACTGGTTTCTTGAACATGACATTGAGTTCACTGTACTCAAATGGCCTGCACAGTCACCAGAACTCAATCCAATAGAGAAACTTTTGGATGTGGTGGAATGGGAGATTTGCATCATGGATGTGCAGCCGACAAATCATCATGCTATCATGTCGATATGAACCAAAATCTCTGAAGAATATTTCCAGTACCTTGTTAAATCTATGCCATTAAGGATTAAGCAGTTCTGAAGGCAAAGGGGGTCCAACCCGGTAATAGTAAGGTGTACCTAATTAAGTGGCCGGTGAATGTACATACTTTTTATCTACAGCAACATTTATTGAATTGTGATCATACGTTGCTTCATACAAGGCATAGTTCATCCAAAAATGAAAATATACTTATTCTCAAGTGTTTCCAAACCTTTATGAGTTTCTTTATTCCGTTAAACACACAAGAAGATATTTTGAAGAAAGCTTGAAAGATGTAACCATTTGCAGTTTATTTTTTTCTCACAACGGAAGTCAATGGTTACCAGTTTTCAACTTTCTTCAAAATATCTTCTTGTGTGTTCAAGGGAAGAAAGAGTCAAACAGGTCTGGAACAAGAGAAGGGTGGATTTTCAAGGATTTTTAGTTTGGGTAAACTTTCCCTTTAAAGATTTATTCAACTGATGTTTTAAAGATGGCTAAAAATCATGAAATGCATGTTTTAAATTTAACAATGTACTCTGAGGTCCACTTAATAATGTTAGCAGGATGTTTATATCAAAAACTATCATAGTAATAGCCTATTTTATATCATGCTTCGGATGCTTTCTTTGAAATTTTCCGTTCTAATGGACGGAAACCATTTCGGTAGCTTGGTTTCAATAAAAGCTGTTTTTGGACTAAATAGGACGTTCCAGTTCCAGAACCTCTTTTATAAGAAAAGGTTCTTTTAAAAAAATGATTTCTCAGTTGATCACCCTCAACTAAGCTTATTAAGAGCTATTTTAATGTTCATGACACAGATTTTCACATTAAGGCTGACATGCTGAGGTCACATGACTGGCCAAATACCACTTAGTTTGTTAGTGCATTTCTACATTAGGAAAAAAAAAAACATTATTCTGCGTAAATTAGTCACTGTTTAAGTCCAAAATCACTGCCAATCAAGTGTGTGAGCGGGCTTTATGCAGTCTCGCTGGATTTGTAATGACAAAGGTATATTTATAATCTAATTTACAAATATTTATCATTAATTAAAAATCAAGATACTATGTAACTGATGTCATCTGAATGTTACTATGCTCTTTGTTCAGATTAAGTTAACAGAATTTAATTTATTTTGACAATCTGGAGTAAATTATTTATTGTATGGCTATAAAGGTCACACAAAAGCATCTCAAAGTCACTAATTAAATTACACTTAAATGTTAAGGTGCTTATTAACATATAAAAAGACCAGAACCAGTGACACAATCACACCTGGCAGAATTAATTAACCATTTTTTTAGTTGCATGACTCCACATTCAGCTTCACATTAGATTTTTTGTTTTAATCCAATGCTCTCTAGAAGTGCAAGGTGAAGTCACTGAGTAATGTAAAGTGGCTTTCACACTTGATGTGGAAAGCACTGCGTTATGAAACTCATTCATCTCAATAGGTACAAAAGCAGTGGAGTGCACCTTCAATTAGCAGACAGAGCATTTATATGTACTATACTTGTTCCTGCTGCTTGCAATAGCACCACTGTCCTATCATGGCAACGTAAATGAAGCTTCTCGACCCGTTCACTGTCAATACAATTGTATTATCAATAAAATCTAGTTATTTTATTAGCTTGTGTGTATTCCTTTTAATCAGCATAATCTAATCTTGAGCTAAATTTAAAAAGTCTAACAAAATTGCTATATATTATTTAATAAAATAATAAAGAATTATTACAAAGCATTAATTTCGGGTTAATTTTTGATAATTTTGATCATAATTTTAATCATACTTATTGGTTTTGGTTTCAGCCCAGAATTTTCATTTTGGCGCATCTAAAATTTTCCATATGGCAAATGGGACATTGTGCACTATATAGACAGTGTAAACATGCTTTACTTTGTGATAAAGGTTCACATTGTGTCAGGTAAAAACTGGTTCAGGTTTACAATTTTGTAAAAAAAAATAAAAATAAAATGTATATAATAAAATCTCTCACCGTTTCACCCTGAGGCCCTTGTTCTCCAACATCTCCTTTATCTCCCTGAAAAGATATGAATCCCAAATCAAAAGATGCAACCAAGCACACAATTATCTGCTTATCTATGTTATCTATTTAATCTATATCCGGTACAGGAATTATTATAAATACAATACACACAGTTGAAGTCAAAAGTATTAGCTCTCCAGTGAAATATGATATCATTTTAATACTATTTCCCAAATGCTTAACTGAGAAATTATTTTTTAATATATTTTTTTAAAGATAATAGTTTTAATAACTATTTTCTAATTCGACTTTCTTAATCAACTGCGAAACTATCCTTTCTCCATTAAATATTGCTTGGGAAATATTTTAAGTATAATAAAAACTCACAGTAGGGCGATAATTATTTATATTACTAAACTATACAGTATATGATAGAAAGAGCTTTACTCAGCGCTCACCTTTAGCCCTGGTAGCCCATCGATTCCTCTTTCACCCTGAAAGCCTCTTTCTCCCTGCTCGCCCTGCCAAACATATACAGAGCTTTTACTTCAATAAAGAGCAGATTGGAGAGAAACACTGAAGTACTTATGCTTGAATAGAGCAATACGGTCCATATGAAGCCCATTACTCTATGAAATCCTTCCTATTGTGCTTCTAATGATCAGCTAATGGTCAGATGGTATGACGAAAGTGAGCACAAGATCAAACATTAACAATTGCGATGAGAGGACTGAATTAAATCTGTGGCTAAAGAGTGAAAACAAGTAGATAAACACACAATATTTGTTCTTAAATGTTGTTGTGTGTTTCATAATTAACATCACAATTCAAGAAATTAAATTAAAGGGGAAATTAAAGTAGTTTCATTATCACACTCGTCTGTAAAAACACTTAGATTCTTCCTTTGTATGTGTCATCAGAAGGGAAAAGCGTCGCAGTGAGTAGCACGATCACCTCACAGCAAGAAGGTTGCTGAGCCTCGGCTCGGTCAGTTGGCATTTCTGTGTGGAGTTTTGCATGTACTCCCCTTGTTCATGTGGGGTTCCTCGGGGTGCTCCGGTTTCCCTCACAAGTCCAAAGACATTCGGTATATCAACGCTATCTCACGGCAATTCGTAACTTTTGATTTAGTGGCTAATTCGTATGAATTCGTAAGATCTAATTTGTACTAATTAGTACGATTTGCTCTTAACCCAATGACGGTTGGGTTTAGGGGTGGGGCTGGGTGCCACGCCTCCTTTTTAAAATCGTACACTTTCGTATGACTAAACTCGTACGAATTAGCCACTAAACTGGCAAACCGTAAAATGCTTACGTTTTCTTGTGATATCAGGCTGGGTATAGGCATAGCCGGCCCTCTCTATAAGCGAACCAAGCGGCTGCTTAGAGCCCCACCGCCACTAGGGGGCCACGACAACCCACTAGTGGTGCGAGCCGTTTCCTTGCTGAAATCACTTTTGTTTGCATTTTACAAATGATCTTCATTGACAGTGATTTAGTACTTAAATATTTATACATTTTCACTGTAAAGAAAATTTTTAAAAAATCACTATTTTGTTAAAGTTGAAATTGTTTTTCAGGTCATGTGATCAATCAGCCTGATCTCACGAGAAAACGTGAGCATTTTACGGTTTGCCAGTTTAGTGGCTAATTCGTACAAATTCGTATGAGTTCAGTCATACGAAAATGTACGATTTAAAAAAGGGGGCGTGGCACCCAACCCCACCCCTAAACCCAACCGTCATTGGGTGATGAGCAAATTGTACTTAATTGTACGAATTAAATCGTTCAAATTCATACGAATTAGCCACTAAATGGGGTTTATTTATAAACTAATTTCGAGAGGATCACATGCTTATGATTGAACACAGCTGGTACCACATCAGCTCTGCATATTGCACCAATCAGACGAATCCTGACACACTATAAGTTACCAGAGCTTTCTACTCCGGTCATCTTCGTCTTGAAGAATCCCCCCTTCCACCCCAACTCCTCCCCTTTCTCCTATAGGGCGGCACGATGGCCCAGTGGTTAGCACTGTTGCCTCACAGCAAGAACGCCGCTGGTTCTGCCTCTCCCCGAGCCAGTCGGCATTTCTGTGTGGAGTTTGCATGTTCTCCCCGTGTTCGCGTGGGTTTTCCCCGGGTTCTCAGGTTTCCCCCACAGTCCAAAAAACATACTACATAAGTAAATTGACTACTTTTAAATAGCATCTTAAAGCAACTCTAGTAAGATATATCTCAGCTCGTTCACAAGCGGGGGGAGTTCTCGAGACTTACCTGAGCTCAAACTCTCCTCTCGCCTTGCAAACGGGAGGGAGCCCCGGGCTCAAGGATATTCTGAGCTCAGGGCTCTCTCCCGGGACAGCATGCCAAATATGCTTTATAATCAATCATCAGCTAAGTGTGAAGTCTTGAAATCAAAAGTTACGAATTGCGGGGAGATAGCGTTAAACAACAGGAAGCTCACAGCATCTCATTTCTCATATGCGTTCTGGGTTCTGTTTAATTTTGCACTGGTTTTACAGACCCATTTGTTTTTTTGTTTTGTCTAAAACGCATTTTACTGAAACGCAGAACTAAAGAGTCTTTCACTGACATATTTTGCACACTGGTAATATTTTTCCCGAGACATGTTTATAAAAGTGATGTCCTAATTGAATTAATCATAGTTTAATATAAGCTCTGGACCCTGCATCTCAAAGGAACAGGGAAGGAGACTGAAGGAAATAATAAAAGTTTGTGTTTGGGCATAACCCAGTATTTGCTGCTTCCCTTTTTTTTAAATGTTTTTTATATTAATATATTTTTATATTTATATTATTTGCTTATTGACTTTATCATTTATGGAGCAATCTTTGCAATAATGTTAATTGTTGCTGTTGTTGTTTTTTATTTATTTAATTTTTTGTTTTTTTTGTTTTTGATGAATTCAGAATGTATATTTTATTACTAAGTAATGCATTTTCACTTTTGGCTAATTATAATTCAGTGTCGTTTCATTGCAGGGTTTTTGCTTTTAAAATAAAAAAATAATAATCTTGAATCTTTTATAGAATCTTCAATCTGTTTGCTGAATCAATCGAATATGTTTTAAGCACTCCAGAAGGACACAAAGTGGGAATCACTGCTCCCTTTATTTAAGAGTGTTTAATTCTTTATTTTTGAAGCTGCTAGTTGATAAAAACACAGCTGTTTTAAAATCTCCAAATCATTCAGAGAGTTATTAAGCAGAAGAATTCAGGCTTTACTTTTCGGTTTCATTGATTGTATCTAAAAAGCAATGTAACTATTGTGGGCTGGTTTGCAATGGCATTACTCCACTATTTAGAGCAAGGTAGGGCCCCAAAATTATTCTGCTTAGGGCCCCCAAATGTACAGGGCGAGCCCTGGGTATAGGTGAATTGAGTAAGCTAAATTGTCCATAGTGAGTGACTAAGCCGAAAAGAAAATGAATGAATGAATGAATCAGAGGGGAAAAGTTCAGCATATTAATGACGATCTCTCCCTCATTAGCATAAACAGCCCTAATGCCGGGCGGTCTAACAATATAGTGTTCCCGAGTCTCAACGCTATTTTGGAACAGCATGTCTGTAATATCCTCATTCTTATTAAGCACCGGTACAGCCAGTGCTCATGACTGTTACACATGATGTATGCATGATTAGCGCTTTCTGCAAGTGCATTTTATTTGCACAGTCTGTATGCGCATCATCTGCATTAGGGACCAGCGGGCTTTACCATGGGAGAGCAAACTGAAGATGCAGTCCTTGAAGGACTCAGCTTGAATGAATCATAACGGTAAACAAAACTGGGGCAAGAATGACTTCTGACCTTTGACCCTGGGGGTCCTTGTGGTCCTGGGTAACCCTGATCGCCAGCTTCACCCTGTAAAACAGTAACAAAAACAAGTTGGCAACAGATCCTTTCTTTAGTTTTGTGATGTTCATTTTAGTGAAACCTGGTTCTTCCACTCCGTTGTTGATTGGGTGAAGATCTGATCTGATGTTACATTCGCTAGCGTCAATGTCCGTTCACACAAAGAATGATAACAATAACTCTAACAGTTGCGTCCAGACCTGTGACTGATAATGCTCTGCTTATTGCAAGCTTGTGTCCTTCAGTTTTAAAGTAATGAAAATGGATGTGATCTGCTGCTGCTTTACGTTTCTCAAAGACATCAAGGGAAAACAGATGTTGCTGGGTCGATGAGATCCTTCAAAAGATCACTGGAACTAGGAGAATTTGTCATTCTTCTATAAGTTATATCAATATCAGATTGAATGTTTCTTTGCAGTTGCATTGATGATGTCTTCAGCGTGTATATTTCTAGTGCATCTAAGCAGTGAATGTAACTCAATTATTCTTTTAAATCTCAAAGTAAATTGTGAAGTGGATCAAAAGTATCTTTTCTATTTTTTTACTGTGACTTCAAATGAGGAAAGACAACTGAGGTACTTCCATGCTTTTATATGTTTTTTCTAAGTGATAAGTGATCTATGTGAAGTTTATTTAAAAACTCATTTAGAGAGGATCACGTGCAGATGATTGCTTGCAGCTGGTCCCGCATTATTCAATTTATGATTCACCAATCAGACGATTCCTAAGCCACTATAAATACCTTAAGTTCCATATCACAGCCATCTTCGTTTTGAAGAATCCCCCCTTCCACCCCCACTCCTCCTCCTTTCCTAGATAGGTGGCATGGTGGCCCAGTGGTTAGCACTGTTGCCTCACAGCAAGAACGTCACTGGTTCTAGTCCTTACCAAGCCAGCTGACGTTTCTGTGTGTAGTTTACACGTTCTCCTCATGCTCACGTGGGTTTCCCCCGCGTTCCCCGGTTTCCTCCCACCGTCCAAAAACATGCAACTTAAGTTGATTGATTAATCCAAATCGTAAGTAGTTATCTTTTCATAGCAATCGCTATCTGTTCATTAGCTACTCGCAGGGGAGTTCTCAAGATCTACCTGAGCTCAAACTCTCCTCTCGCCTTGCAAACAGGAGGAAGCCCCGGGCTCGAGGATCTTATGATCTCAGGGCTCTCTCCTGGGACAGCATGCCAAACAAGCTTTATAATCAATCATCAGCTAAGTGTGAACTCTTAAATGTCTATTAAAGGAATAGTTCACCCAAAAATGAAAATTTGCTCACAATTTACTCACCCTTTACTCAGAAAGCAAAAAAAAAGTAACCATTGACAATGGCTACAGGTTTCCACCGTTTTTCAAACTATCTTGTCTACTTCTGTTTAACAGAAGAAAGTCATAAAAGTTTGAAAGGAGCGTTAGGAGCTTAAAGCTTGTCACACCTCTAAAACAAATGTACTTTTACTACTTTCAGTTGCAGGTCTCAGTCTTAGGCCCCTCTCAGTTTCTCTCGGTACCTGCTCCTCCATGGTTCAATAATCAGAATGTATTTGTCATTTCATTGTCATCAAGTCAGATTTATATACCAATCAGATAGAGTGATACCGTCAAACCGCTGCTTGATTGTCTTAATGATATAAAGACCTGAGTGGCTCTTAATTCTTTTAAGTTTTCATGAATAAACGACAGAAGTCACGGTTCAAAGTGGCAGAAATGTTCATTTCTATTAAGTTTGCTTTTCAATCGTCTGATTTCAGACTCATTTTGATCAAAATGATTTTGCTTGATGCGCATTTGGGCCTTAAAGCTTGTCGCACCTCTAAAACAAATGTACTTTTAGTACTTTCAGTTGCAGGGGTTGGCCTTGGGCCCCTCTCATTTTATCTCTGTGTCTACTCACCCATGATTCAGTGATCAGAATGTATTTGTCATTTCATTTACATCAAGCCAGATTTGTTTACCAATCAATAAGGGTGATGCCATCAAAATTATTTCAAATTATGCACATCTGGGCCTTAAAGTTTGTCGCTCCTCTAAAACAAATGTACTTATAGTTCTTTTCAGTTGCAGGGCTCGGTCTAAGACCTCTGCTTTTCTCTCTGTATCAGCTCCCTCATGGTTCAATAATCAGAAAGGATGTCTCATCTCATTTTCATAAAGCCAGATTTATTTATTTTTTAGAAGGTGTTATACCTGGTTTCTCTCGAGCCCCCAGTGCCTAGACTGCAGCTCTGCACAAAAAAGTTGGTCAGAGGAGAAATGGTTGTGGACATTTCTCTCGAGGATTTTTTTTCCTTCACTTTCGTCAATTGGTGAAATTTGTTTCTCTCCACTGGCTTGCTTGGTTTGGGACTTGTGAAGCTACGCATCAATGGATTTGCTCTTCAGTGTTTGAACTGTAACTCTGGAAACTGGGCTGACACAGTTTCAGTTTACCAGAACTTCTATGTTAAGCTGCTTTGACACAAACTACATTGTTACAGCGCAGTAGAAATAAAGAGGAAAGATGAATTATACCGTCAAACGGCTGCTTGATTGTCTTAATGATAAAGAACTGAATGGCTCTTAATTTTTTAAATGAATAAACAACAGAAGTAATCGTTTTTATTGGCAGAAAGTTTCATTTCCAGAAAGCTTGCTTTGCAAACTGCTGATTTCAGCCACATTTCAATCAAAATTGGATCAAAATCTAGGCCTTAAAGCTTGCCGCACCACTAAAACAAATGTACTTTTAGTCGACGTCATAAAGACTTTCTCTCCAGCCACATCTAAAGGCCACTTTCAATTTTCACAGATAAAAAAATCAAGTCCCTGCGTTTTTCTTATATCCTGTTTCATTTAGAAATAAATCCAATTACTAGAAGTAAAAAGAGTTGCGGACACCATTTCAGAGAACTCTTCATGCGGCTGCAATACAAAGAGGAACGGTATACTTGTAGTATGTTTCTCATCTTAGTTTCTCACAGTCAGACATGCACTAAAACATTAAGACGAAACTGATATCAAAACCTATTCCAGTCAAAGATGGCAGAAAGGGATTCAAGACCTTCGAGTAACCAGACGGTGGTGTGTTTTAAGGACAAGCACTTACCAGCACAAAGGGCAAAACGCTCAAACATGCTGTTCACATTTGTGCCAAGAGGAATGAATTTAGTCTTTCAGAAAATTGCGAAATCATTTTCCTAAAAACACATCCAAACATCCTGTCTGTGTTTTTATCTTACCGGATTTCCTGGTAAACCTCTTTGTCCCTGCAGAGAGAGAAAACTGGTTTAATAGAAAGTAACATTTAATGCTTTCTCAACCACATTCCTGAAGGACCACCAGCACTGCGTGTTTTGGATGTCTCCTCTGTCTGTCACACCCATTACAGCTCTTTCAGTCTCTGCTAATGAGCTGATGATCTAAATCTGGTGTGTTTGGTTGTTTGGAAAAACATGCAGAGCTGGTGGTCCTTCAGGAACGTGGTTGAGAAACACTGATTTAATGGATGGTTTACCCAAAAATGAAAAATCGCTCACTATTTACTCTCCCTCAAGTGGTTATACACCTTTATGAGTTTCAGTATTCAGTTGAACACAGTTGTTCAAAATGTCTTCTTTCATGTTCAACTGATGAAATACACTCATAAAAGAAGAAGAGGGTGAGAAATGATGACCGAATTTAGATTTTTGGGTGATCAATCCCTTTACTGATACATCATAAGCTGTGAATATCATGACTTTAGAGTTGAGAATCAGTGCTATTAGTGCTCACCTCTTCTCCATCTTGTCCAGGAGCACCCTAGACAGACAGAGAGAATTTAAAGTTTACTTCAGTACAGCAAACTTTCACAATGTACCATTCTTTAATCAGTGCTTGATTGATTCCAGGGGCTCAGTTGTGAAATGTGCATGTGCAGATTTCATCTGATTTGCATGTGTGTATATATAGTGAAAACCAATGCCAACATTCAGATTTATAAAAACATGTCTATGACATGGTAAAGTGCTCAGTGCCATGTCAGGTGCTGAGTCGACACACATTTTTCCTTGTGGTATAGTCACAGTACTCAAAATTGAAGCAATTCACATTTCAATCCCGTGAGACCGTTAATCTCAGAACACAAATTAAGATATTTTGGATGAAACTCGAGGGCTCTCTGACCTTCCACAGACAGCAACAGTCCTGAGACTTTCAGAGTCCAGAAAAGGAACCAAAATATTGTTAAAACATTCCATGTGGCTTACATACACTCAAAAAAAAGAAGTTTGTTCAAACTACTTATTTAAAATGAGCTGAAAAGCACAATTCTTGAGTTTTTTTATGGGACAACGTAATAGTTTTATGTTCAATCCACTTAAATTTGTAAAGCCTAATGAGTTAACTCGATTCCTTCATGTTGTTCCAACACATATCGATTATGTGGAACCCAGAATTTTTTATAGTGTACAACATACGAAGATCAAAGAACAATTTAGCGAACTAAATAAAATAAATAAATAAATTTGAAGTTGTTTGCTTATATTTTCTCTTCCACACTAGGTCATTGGTCTGTACCATGAAGCTGAATTAGCTGGCTAGCCAGTTAAGTTTCAGTTTAGTTTGCAGCAATCTTGTGTTTTAGGTTACATATAGGCAGCTTGGCTTTAATTACTTTTTGTTGCCATTGAATTATGGAGCAGCTGAGCTGAGTGACCTTCAAGGTACTTAAATCCCAGAACTGAACTCAGCAAAACTCAAACTAAAACATGCTAGCTAGCTAATCTTGATGGTACAGACCTCAGGGTGCACATTCAACAAAAATTTGGCATAAGAGCCAGTAGCACGTCACACGAGTGTAACAGACACGCTAGCAAGTTCAATCGTACATATCACACCTGTTAAAATTACGTCTGTTAATATTCCAAAGCAATCATGAGTTATTAAAAACACTTTCTGAGGTACCCAATTAAGGCAAGATGTCCTCGCTTGCAGCCCGCAGCTTGATGATGTAGGCGATCGTCAATTACGTAGTGGACCTAGTACTATGGAGTCAATCTAGGGCCATATATACTTGCAAAATAAAAGAAAGTTTTAAAAGAAAGCAAAAAAAAAAAATGCAAATCACCAAAAATCACAAAGCGAAAATTATTTTTTGAGAAATAAAAATTAATTTTGCTAACAAAAATAAAGAACCACAGCGGAAAAATTAGGTTTTGAGAAATAAAAATGGAATTTGCAAACAAAAAAAGAACAGCAAAAAATAAATAAATAAATAAAAAGCAAGCAGTGCAAAAAAACAACAACTAATATATATATATATATATATATATATGCAAAACATTTTTATAGCATTGCCTTTACAAAACTCGTCCAATTGTAAAGCTCATTTAGATTTTTTTTTTAGTCAACCGTGAGTTAGCGATGCTGTTTTCACTTTGCACTTCACATTTCTGCACGTTTCACTTTGTGGCCCTGATTTTACAAGGGGGCTACTATCAACTAACTATCAATTAGATCAATTATGTGCTCAGCCATGCTTCTGCTTCTTCTTTCAAAGTTTTATGACGGTTGGCAAGAAAATTATGACGTCCGAATTATTGAATTATGAATATAAGGTCCAGTCCTGCTGTAAATGCCCAAGTACCCTTGACTCAGCTCCATGTCAAATCAGGGCCACAAAGTGAAATGCGCCAAAATGTGAAGTGCAAAGTGAAAACACCCACATAGCAAAATATCTCTGGCCCAGCTCTGGCCCACACAATCAGCTTTTGCTTGGCCCACATGCCGCAGTGAATTACGGTACATGACTGGACCAAGTCTAGCTTCCAGACAAGGGCCAAACATGGACCATATCTGGGCCAAGAAAATCACCCATAATTAGGCCTGAACTGGGCCAGACATGTTGGTGTGTTACTACAGCAAGGAAATTGATAAATCCATGAATCATTGCGCTTTAGGCGTGCTATGGCCGTGCTTGTTCTCAAAGTGACCTGATTGGTAGAATTAATTTTTTATTTTCTTGAAAATAAAAAAAAAATATTTTAAATGTGGGTCAAACTGGCCAAACTTACATGGCCCACATATCAGTTAATAACATCTGGCCCAAATACTACATTTTACATCTGGCCCAAGTATTGTGTGCCGCCTTAAAGATGGTGCCACCTCTGCCAAACCAGGGCCATGTTTGGCCCACATGCCGTATGCCAGTGCCGGATGAATGCCTGCTCTGCCAGATTTATGCCAAATCTGGGCCAGAATTCTTTGCTACTGGGGCAGCATCGCAAACTCACGGTTGACTAAAAGCAAATAATTTTTAAAAATAAAAAATGTTTTGCAAATATATATATTTTTTTTTATTGCAAATATTTTAGGAGTTTTTTTTGCCGTTCTTTTTATGTTTGCAAATTTCGTTTCTCAAAAATTTATTTTCGCTTTGCGATTTTTGGAGATTTGAATTTATTTATTTATTTTTGGCTCAATACTTTATTCTTTGTTCGCAAAACTTTATTTTATTTTGCAAGTATATGTGGCCCTAGATTGACTCCATATTTGTATTGCCCACTAAGGTAACGCCCATGCTACTGTGACGGTTGGGTTTAGGGTAGGAGGAGGTGTAGGCAATCATCAGCTACATAGTGGACCTGGTCATCTACGTCATCAAGCTGCGGGCTGCAGCAAGGACTGTCTCAAGTAAGGGGCAGAAATCTCTCATTTTGATCATATTTCATCAAAATATATTTCAAAATATATAAGCAAAAGTCTTATGGGTTTGAGTATCACTGTCACTTCATAAATGTGAACTGCCCTCCTATTGATGTTTCATGAACGTTTGAAAATTTAAAATTAAATTTTGAAATGAAAAATGAAAATTCTGTCATAATTTACTCATCCTCCGCCTAGTTTATTTTCTGTTGAACATAAAAAAGGTAATTTTATTATTTTTTTATGCTCGACAGAAGCACTTCATTAAAGTCTGGGATAATTAGAGGGAGAGTAAAACATGTCCGAATTTATTTTTTGGGGTTACTTATAATTTTAAACCTAAAATTTCACACAAAAATGTTCTAAACTTGTATGAGTTTTCTGTTTAACACACATTAAGATATTGTGAAGAATGGGGGAAACCAACATCCATACTTTTGTAGGAACAAAAAAAAATACTCAGCATGCCAATGACTGCTGGTTTCCAACACTCTACAAAATGTCTTCTTCAGAAGAAAAAAACTCAAACAGGTTTAAAAACAAGCTGAGGGAAACCAAATAATGGCATAATTTTCATTTTGGGTTAACTATTGGTGTAAAAACCGGTGTGTTTGTAATCGTCCCACTAGGGGGCAGTGATGCACAGCGGTTATTTTGCTGACGCTGGCCATGAGATGTTGGCCAAACACCTGCTCACATCGATCGATAAAATGGTTATCATATGTTGCTTATCCTTTTATAACAGAAATCAATGTGTTTGTCATAAACAGAAAGAGATAAAGCATAAATAACAAGCATCTTTAGGAGGTATCCTGGGTGAATGTATTATGATATATACAGTAAACTCATCATAAAGTCAAGCGATGTCTTTCATTTTGTAATCGATATTCTTGTCCTCATTCTGTACCTAAATTATCTTCAGAATGATCGAAAGTATGGCACACACACACACACAATCATGTCAAATGTTGTATTTTATGCCGAGACTTCAAAGCTGGTATTCAGCCACAATACAGAGAGACATAATTTTGTGTTCCCTGTCAAAAAATGAGCAAAACCAGAGGAAGCAGTTGGGAAAATCAGAAGCCCTGAACTGTTCGCTCTCCTCATCCTCCCTTCAAGCTGTGCTTCTTAACAAGGCGGTTTTTGAAAGCGCAAAACACAACAATGGGAGATAACTAGCTGGTGAGTCGCTGTCAGGGTAACATCTGTGACCAACATGGAGCTGGTTTTCATCGAATTCAGGTTTCGTGAAACGTTTCTTTACACAAGCTTGACGACAGAGGAACAGAACATGCCTCATTGTTTTATTCACAGGACTTTCATGAAAAGCCACAAAGACAAAGGGTTTGAGTTTGCTTTTATGCTTTTTTTATTATTATTCATTACACTGCAAAAACATATCTGTAAATTAGCTATTTTGTCATTTCTTTAATTATTTTTGCTTTTCAATTGCATTATGTGACCTATTTTAACAACTTTTAATGTTGAAAACTTAAAAAAAGAGACTTTATTGACATTTTTATTGTTTGAAGTGATATATTGTCTGGGCGCCACGGTAGCGTAGTGAGTAGCATGTTCGCCTCACAGCAAGAAGGTCGCTGGTTCGAACCTCGGCCGGGTCAGTTAGCATTTCTGTGTGGAGTTTGCATGTTCTCCCCGTGGTTGCGTGGGTTTCCTCCGTGTGCTCCGGTTTCCCCCACATATCCAAAGACATGTGGTATAGGTGAATTGGGTAATGTAAATTGTCCGTAGTGTATGAGTGTGTATGGATGTTTCCCAGTGATGGGTTGCGGCTGGAAGGGCATCCGCTGTGTAAAACAAATGCTGGATAAGTTGGCGGTTGATTCCGCTGTGGTGACCCCAGATTAATAAAGGGACTAAGCTGACAAGAAAATGAAGGAATGAATGATATATTGTCTGTATTGTGTCGTAAATTACAGTGCTATATATATTATATAAATATTTATCATACAATGTATTGTTTCAAACTACTAAAATGTCAGTAAAAGTCACTTTGTTAAACTGCCGAGTTCAGTTCAAGCTCCCAAAATGCAAATAACACAACAAAACTTGTGAATCACGAAATACGGCACCCGTTAATTAACAGATACATTTAAAGTGTATGATATTGATAGAATAAATAATCAAATTTAAACTAAAGGTAATAACTTAATAAATTACATATTTGACAAACAACACTGATCAAGTAAGTAAGCATGCTTTATTTGTGTTAATCCGGCACCTGGTGCTGATTTGCCTAATTATTTTGCAAACCTTATGTAGCTAACTGTCAGCTTCACTTTAGTTTTCACTGTCCTTGCAAGATGATGGGCAATTTTAAAGCGACTGAAACCCTCAGACAGATGAAGACTAAAGGGAAGATCCCTTTCAGCCACAGCAAGAGAAACTGGGATGTTTAGAATATTGCATCTTTACAATGGCAGTAACTCAATCGAGTTCTCCCAAAGGATTGTAGAAAGACAAATGCATGAAAGGATAAGTTCATGCGGAGAATTTCCATGAGCAATTAACAATGCTTCTGGAATTATTAGGGTGATGATCATCTCGACATAGTCTCTCATTTTGAAAGGATTCGGACTGCAGTGGTCAAACCTTCATCAGGAGAAAGAATTCACAGGCTAACAGGGTTAAAGCCGTTTCTTGAAGTTGGAAAAAAAAATTAAATGGCCAGTCTAGAGTCCTGAGCTAAACCTGATTAAAAATCTACAGTGAAAAAGTTTTGGGATACTGAGAGACTAGTGAGAGACCAGTTAGTGATGTCTGCAAAAGACTAGTGAGAAACTAGTGATGTCTTGCAACTTAATTGTTTTATGTTCGATCCACTTAAATTTGTTAAAACTAGTAAGTGAACTTAATTCTTTTATGTTGTGCAACACAAATCAATTGTGTGGAACCCAGCATTTTCTACAGTCTATAGGCTGACCACAACTCATTCATTCATTCATTTTCTTGTCGGCTTAGTCCCTTTATTAATCCGGAGTCGCCACAGCGGAATGAACCACCAACTTATCCAGCATTTGTTTTTTACGCAGCGGATGCCCTTCCGGCCGCAACCCATCTCTGGGAAACATCCATACATTCTCATTCACACACATACATTAAGGACAATTTAGCTTACTCAATTCACCTGTCCCGCATATCTTTGGACTGTGGGGGAAACATGCAAACTCCACACAGAAATGCCAACTGACCCAGCCGAGGCTCGAACCAGCGACCTTCTTGCTGTGAGGCGACAGCACTACCTACTGCGCCACCGTGTTGTGCTGACCACAACTAAAAATCCTTTAAAAAATGTAAACAATGAGGATTATATTATTTCTGAAAAAAGTAGCTTATACATTGTTCTCTAATTTTGATCCCCAATATATTTTAGTAACGATCAAAGAAATCAGAGTAAAGGAAATCTCCCTCATCTTTGCCAAACCCATAAATGTCATATAAAATTAAGTAAAGCAAGTCTAGTAATTTTAAATGTCAGTCAAATGGCCTCTTCATATCCGAATGAAGGACACTTGGCCAGAACAAGCTATAATATGCTGCAGATTTAGTGCCGATAGTCAAAATCTTGGCTTGTGAAAGTAACAGTTTAGGAGAACGGCAGGACATATTGCCTTATCAAGCAGAAACAGAAGGCGGGATGTCCTGGTTTTCTCATAACCTGCCACTGTGCATGAATTATTCCTAGTATTGTGGGGGGAAAATTAAATAAAAATGGCTGCTCAGTTTGAGTTCTTGCATAAGCGCAGACGCTTCTCAAGAATTATGCCCCAGATATATATTAAAAATTAAACTATTTCAAGTCGCTTAGTCCAAGATAATCTGTTTCAATGATAAACTATCAAAAGATGAATTTTATTTTAAGCACCTTAGGTTGGAAACATACAGCTGAAGTCAGAACTATAAGCCCTCTCATGATTTTTTCTTTCTTTCTCAAATATTTCCCAAGTGAGGTTTATTTATAAACTAATTTCGAGAGGATCACGTGCTTATGATTGAACACAGCTGGTACCACATCAGCTCTGCATATTGCACCAATCAGACGAATCCTTACACACTATAAATTACCAGAGCTTTCTACTCCGGTCATCTTTGTCTTAAAGAATCCCCCCTTCCACCCCAACTCCTCCCATTCTCCCATAGGGCGGCACGATGGCCCAGTGGTTAGCACTGGTGCCTCACAGCAAGAACTCCGCTGGTTCGGCCTCTCCCCGAGCCAGTCGGCGTTTCTGTGTGGAGTTTGCATGTTCTCCCCGTGTTCGCGTGGGTTTTCCCCGGGTCCTCCGGTTTCCTCCCACGTCCAAAAAACATACTACATAAGTAAATCGACTACTTTTAAATAGAATCTTAAAGCAACTCTAGTTAAGATATAACTCAGCACGTTCACAAGCGGGGGGAGTTCTCGAGACTTACCTGAGCTCAAACTCTCCTCTCGCCTTGCAAACAAGAGGGAGCCCCGGGCTCAAGGATATTCTGAGCTCAGGGCTCTCTCCCGGGACAGTATGCCAAATACGCTTTATAATCAATCATCAGCTAAGTGTAAACTCTTGAAATGATGTTTAGGAGAGCATCGAAATTTTCACAGTATTTCTTATAATATTTTTTCTTCTGAAGAAAGTCTTATTTGTTTTATTTCTGCTAGAATAAAAGCAGTTTAAATTTTTTAAACCATTTTAGGGTCAATATTATTAGCCCCATTAAGCAATATTTTGTTTTCAATTTGCCTAATAACCCTAACTAGCCTAATTAATGTCACTTTAAGCTAGTATCTGGAAAAATATCTAGAAAATAATATGTTTAAAACTATTATGTTTATAAATGTGTTCCAATAAACATAAATTGTGGAAAAAGTTTACAGGGGGCTAATAATTCTGACTGAACTTGTGCCATATCTCTTTTCGGGACGTTCAGGAACAGTAGATCTGGTAAAGAGAACACACAGTGGCCGTGTCTTAACCGAACCAGATGAGTCTTGAGCTTTAAAAACTATATTTGGTTTAGCATTAGGTGGGTCTCATCGCATTGGCATCGGCTCTGCTTTTCAAACGCCCCGCCGGGGGAAATGATGAACTGGATTTGCCCCGTTCCCCTTTAACCTCTCTCTCTCCATCACCCCTGGCTGAACAAAACACAACCGTCAGATGACTGAGGCCAGAGCGGAGCAATGCTAATGCCTTTAACCTTTAAAGTACAACTCTTACACACCACAGGCTGACGTAGTACAAAAACAGCTTCACGTAATAAATCCAATTGTACATTTAAGGCCTACTTTGGGTAAAAGATGCCCCCCCCCCGGTGCGTACTCAAATACAAACAAAGAACATTGCAGCTTGTTCAAATTACTTGATAAAATTAATGTAAGTAGCAGTGTTTCTTGTTCTTGTTTCTGGCTCCTGTTTTTGTTGTCAATCTGGTTGACCCACGTTTGTCATTGGAGGAGGTACCAGGGGAAAAAAAACCCTCTCTAATGTTTTGAATTTGGACTGCAATACCCGTTCAACCACTAGGTGTCAATCCCACATACCGCGCCTTTCATTTTTGTTGGGACTATATGAATCTTTTTTGTTGTAGTTGAAATAGAGTAACTATCTACACCAGGGGTCACCAAACTTGATCCTTGAGGTCCGGTGTCCTGCAGATTTGAGCTCCAACCCTAATCAAACACACCTCAACAACCTAATCAAGCTTTCACTAGGTATACTTGAAACATCCAAGCAGGTGTTTTGAGACAAGTTGGAGCTAAACCCTGCAGGGACACCGGACCTCCAGGACTGAGATTGGTGATCCCTGAGCTATGTTATAGGTCTACATTAAATAAAATTATTAATCATATTAAGGTTATCCAAAACTATATACAAATGAGAATTACAACAAGAAATGTGTCATGAAGAGAAAAAAAGTAAATAGCTAGTAATAAAATGTTTCAGACACTGCTAGAATACAGAGGAATTAATGGGATTCTGTTATAATTTACTCACGCTCTATTCAAAATATAGTCATTTGTGTCTAACGAGGGAATATAAGTTGGTGTCGTAAATATTCATTCATTCATTTTCTTGTCGGCTTAGTCCCTTTATTAATCTGGGGTCGCCACAGCGGAATGAACCGCCAACTTATCCAGCATTTGTTTTACGCAGCGGATGCCCTTCCAGCCACAACCCATCTCTGGGAAACATCCATACATTCTCATTCACACACATACACTACGGACAATTTTAACTTACCCAATTCACCTGTACCGTATATCTTTGGACTTGTGGGGGAAACCAGAGCACCCGGAGAAAACCCACGCAACCACGGGGAGAACATGCAAACTCCACACAGAAATGCCAACTGATCCAGCCGAGGCTTGAACCAGCGACCTTCTTGCTGTGAGGCGAATGTGCTACTCACCATGCCACCGTGGCGCCCTGTCGTACACAGCAAAAAAATCTGTGTACATTTAACTCACTGTGAGTTTAACTTAACACTCTTGGGTGTACATATGACTCCCTCCATTCTGGAGTTAAAATAACACTCTCTAAAGTGTGGAGATTGTACATCACTCACAGAGTTCATTTTAACACAGTAAGAGTTTATTTTTACATCGAACTGGAGTGTGTGTTACCCTTCAAAGTGTTATTATATCACCTTTTTTCCTATATTATCAATTGGTGTGTGTGTGACAGATCATATACGTTTAAAATAGTTTTAATTTATTACATGTTCATTTATCTTTTTAAAAATAATTTCAATACATTCTACTCTTTGCATTTTAAAATGCAGCAAGACATGTTTCAAGTTTAAGTAAACCGTACTGCTTTGATCACTGTTTGTCCGAAAGAACCGGTTGAGTAAAAAAACTAGACTTCCCTTCACTAGTGGGAAATACACTGCATTTTGGGTTAAAAGTTTAACAAAGCAAAACAAAAACTCTTAAATATACGCTATTTCATACTCATGGATTCGAATGAGCTCCGGTTTTAACACTGAACAACACCAAAATAATCACACTGTATATCTAACACTGGAATTTTTGCTGTGTAAATATGTATTTGCTTATTTATTTATTAATGTTGTCTTTTGAATATTATCAGGGATGCAGCGTTTTAGGATTGGAAGATCATTCCACCACCAAGGAACAGTAAATGACTAAAACTCTAGTAAACGTTATTATATTTTATGGCTCAGATTGAAGGGGATTTATGCTTATGATATCCGTAATTCCCAGTTTGCTTTGAATGGACTGAATGTTAAAAATCAAGTGCATTTTTCCAGTAAAGACTTATTAGTTTTTATGTTTTTTGAGTTTTGTGGTTTACATTTCGCTGAAGAGGGGAATTTAACCCTCGTATTAGTTTTTCTTTTTATTGTTGGTGCAGGTCAAACTTAGCCACATAGGATTTAACACAATTCCCCTAAAATGCCATTGGATTCAATATAAAATGCAGTAAAACTTTGACAATGATTCTGCTCGCATATTCAACACATGCTCATTGTGGATACGTACCCCTGTTTACATTTTTGGAGAGCGCGAATTATGTAGCCAGAGCTATGTATGGCTGCATTTTGTCTTTAAAATGAATGCTACGAGGTGGTATGACACCGCCTATGGCTTCTGTTCCTTTAAGCTCTACCAACTGACCACTTACCTCTGTATGGATGGTTTTAGAGATCTGCGCGGGACTGAATTTTTGACCTGCTCCCGCCAGGTTTTATTCCGCACCCGACTGATCCTGCTGTATATTCAGCCTTTGATCACCTGTGCTCTTTCTTTCACTTACACACACACATGCACACACACACACAGTACTAAGGCAGATACGTGCACTCTATCTTTCGGGAGCACTATATTCTTAGACCGCCCGCTCCTGTTCAAATTACGCCAGAGTTACAGACTGATAACACACTTTATTCAGAAATTTATTCCCGCGCCGCAAGAAATCTGAGACTTTGCAGACCTCTAGATGCTGTTTCCAGTGTTACCAGTTTGGCCAGTAGCTCGCAGCGTACGCCGATGAACTTGGCACGTGAAGCTAAGTTAACCACGACAGCAGGGTTCCAGAATCCAGGTAAAACTATGGTGGCCGGGAAGTGCAAAACAATCTAGTAATAGAAAAGCCATAGTGGCCGTGTAATATCACCACATTTTCAGAGCCTGTTGTTTTTTTATAAATTTTTCTTCTATTGTTTTTTTTGTTTGTTTGTTTGTTTGTTTTATACGGTGGCCGGGAAGTGCAAAACAACATTACAAAGTTTGAAACACTTTTACGAAGCTCGAGACAAATTTACATTTTAGAAAACATTTTTACCTATCATAAGACACAATTACATAGGAAAAACGGTTTTACCAAGGACAAAACAAGTTTACATTTTAGAAAACAAATTAACAAGACGCAAAACACTTTTACCAGTCCTGAAAAACATTTACAATGACAGATGCTTTATGGAAAGGGAATGTACCAAACACCGGAAGTGACGCGGCGAAGGCGTCGCTGTTGTTGTCGTCGCTGGTGGTGAGCGCGGTAAATTCGTGTTGTAAATGGCGTAAATATAGTTTATGGTGACTGAACATGGACTGCAGCCGAGGGATGTTTTGTTGCAAAGACATGAGCAGCTTGACACGGTTTTGCTTTACGTGTGGTCGGTGTTTGGAGTTTCTAAAAGACGCGGACCAGACGTAAACAGCAGACGTACTGCATCAATGTGTTCAATATTTTATTGAAGGCCACTCGTACGCTGTAATCGTGGACATGATGTCAAGTCTACACGGCGTAAACATCTGCTTGAGGACTCTTAAAAGTAAACTGAATGAAGCCAGTGTTAGGAGTGGTTATTACTCTGCTGCGTGAACTACGCAAACTGTGTACATTCTGCACAAACCAAAGTCTAAACTCTTGTTTAGAATGGCTGTTTATTCGCATTCAGATCATAAATGCTTACTTGTTCACCCACAATACGTGTTGTATATATTAATATATATTAATATAATATATTAATACCTATTATTATTATTATTACTATCACGTATTGGTTACATGTACAGCAAATGTACATCAGTCCGTGTTAAGGTTTTTAGTTCTCACTCTAGCGACGATAACAACGCCTTCGCCGCGTCACTTCCGGTGTTTGCTACATTCCCTTTCCGTAAAGAATCTGTCATTGTACATTTGTTTCGGGACTGGTAAAAGTGTTTTGCGTCTTGTTCATTTGTTTTCTAAAATGTAAACTTGTTTCGTCCTTGGTAAAATAATTTTTCCTGTGTAATTGTGTCTTTCATTCATTCATTCATTTTCTTGTCTGCTTAGGCCCTTTATTAATCCAGGGTTGCCACAGCGGAATGATCTGCCAACTTATCCAGCATTTGTTTTACGCAGCGGATGCCCTTCCAGCCGCAACCCATCTCTGGGAAAGTAATTGTGTCGTATGATAGGTAAAAATGTTTTCCAAAATGTAAATTTGTCTCGAGCTTTGTAAAATTGTTACACACTTTGTAATGTTGTTTTGTACTTCCCGGCCACCGTATAAAACAAAAACAAACAAACAAAAAAAAAACAATAGAAGAAAAATTTATAAAAAAACAACAGGTTGAAAATGTGGTGATAGTACACGGTCACGATGGCTTTTCTATTACTAGATTGCTTCTGAAATTTAGGGATGGGCCTGGGTGGGTCAGTCAGTTAACCAGTAGCAAGCTGGCCTGGTCGGCTGAAGTGTATATTGTGCC
Organism: Danio albolineatus; assembly: GCA_903798035.1. Taxonomy (NCBI): domain Eukaryota; kingdom Metazoa; phylum Chordata; class Actinopteri; order Cypriniformes; family Danionidae; genus Danio; species Danio albolineatus. Next base: position 6,947,757 of record CAIGQQ010033255.1, read on the forward strand.
CTCTGGTGGATTTACACGAGACGAGCGAGAGAGAAATTTGACCTCTGATGGATTTGCAAAAACTGCGAGCAGACGTACCTCCAGTTACGTATTTCACAATACCCATAAATGTAGACCTGGGTACGCATCCTTAATGAGCCTGGGTTGCGCATATTAGAAGGCAAATAAGGCTTGTAAGAGGCCCTTACTTGATCTCCAGGCGGGCCACGGGGGCCGTCCTTCCCTGTGTTTCCTGGGGGTCCTCTTGCACCTGGTGCTCCAGGAGGGCCTGGAGGTCCAGGTGGGCCAGCTTGTCCTTGATCACCCTGATGAAAACATACAGACATGTGATACCGAATAAAGTCTTCAACAGAAAAAGACAAAAACACAAGAGCGGGAAGAAGAAGTGAATAATAGCTATTGTTTATTTACACAAGTAATCTGACTTCTCTTATAGCGGTCCATAAATAAGAACTATAATTACGTTTTTACACTTCAGAAAAAAAAAAGAGAAAATATTTCAGTTTTTTACTACAAAATTCCATGTCTGATTCAATATTTTATTCGATTTTTGTGAGGTTTATCAGCAAAATCTAGGGCTTTTGTTTTCTAAATCATAGTGGCCTATTTACATAAAGACACCATTTTTCATGTGCGGGTCAAAGCATGTAAATATGAGCGATGCGATTGGATGCTGGTTGCTAAGCATTCAGCCATAACATTGTAACCAGGGCCAGACAAAAGGCGCATTCGACTTGAACCACAGCTACAGCCAGCAATCAACGAGATTAGCCGAGCGCAGGCGAGGGCGGAGCTGCAAACAAGGGTGTCAGGGCGTACACCTCGGCGCTCGTATTTTGCTGCGTGACGACTTATCACATGGCGAGATCAATGATTTACTTAATTATTTATTATTCCTATCACATGAATCCAAATATATTGAACCAAAGGACCTTCCCAAAATAAGTGAACTACACAGAAAAAAGTAATAT
>CAIGQQ010033255.1:6958950-6971595 GCA_903798035.1 Danio albolineatus
ACCCACACCCTTCCCTAAACCCAACCAACAGTGTTTTCAAAAGCAAACTTAAGTATAAAGCAAATATATACGCTATATGCTTTTAATGTGTTCGCTTTTTTTGTTGTTTGACCTGGTTTCTGGAACTATCCATCACCAGACTCGAACCCTAGTGTGTTGCATGTCCAAAGTCCAATGTCATACAAGGTGAGCTACTGAGCAAACTGACCTCACTGGAAAAGCTGTCCATACGGAGGTCAGCGTATAGTGCATATAGCACATATAGAAATGTGATATATGTGCTATATTTTGGGGAATTTTGAAATACGTGCCCAGGGCTACATCTGCTTGCAGTTTTTATTTCCACAAATGCTTTAAAAGCCACCGTGTACATTTTTGACAAGATTCAATACATTACAGGGCCACGTTTGCTCATCGTACATGCCATTTATATCTGTTATAATTTTTCTGTGAGAAGCCGACTGTCTTGTTGTAGATATTTTATTCGCTTCTTATCGACTGACCCACCCACACCCTTCCCTAAACCCAACCAACAGTGTTTTCAAAAGCAAATAAGTATAAAGCAAATATATACGCTATATGCTTTTAATGTGTTCGCTTTGTTGTTTGACCTGGTTTCTGGAACTATCCATCACCAGACTCGAACCCTAGTCCGCTGCATGTCCCAAGTCTAATGTCATACAAGGTGAGCTACCGAGCAAACTGACCTCACTGGAAAAGCTGTCCATACGGAGGTCAGCGTGTAGTGCATATAGCACATATAGATACGTGCCCAGGGCTATATTTTTGGGAACTGTAAAATACGTGCCCAGGGCTACATCTGCTTGAAGTTTTTATTTCCACAAATGCTTTAAAAGCCACCGTGTACATTTTTGACAACCTTCAATACATTACAGGGCCACGTTTGCACATCGTACATGCCATTTATATCTGTTATAATTTGTCTGTGAGAAGCAGACTGTCTTGTCGTGGATATTATATCAGCTTCTTATCGACTGACCCACCCACACCCTTCCCTAAACCCAGCCAACAGTGTTTTCAAAAGCAAATAAGTATAAAGCAAATATACACTATATACTTTTAATGTGTTCGAGTTTTTTTGGTTGTTTGACCTGGTTTCTGAAACTATCCATCACCAGACTCGAACCCTAGTGTGTTGCATGTCCCAAGTCCAATGTCATACAAGGTGAGCTACTGAGCAAACTGACCTCACTGGAAAAGCTGTCCATACGGAGGTCAGCGTGTAGTGCATATAGCACATATAGATAAGTGGTATATGTGCTATATTTTGGGGAACTTTGAAATATGTGCCCAGGGCTACATCTGCTTGCAGTTTTTATTTCCACAAATCCTTTAGAAGCCGCTGTGTACATTTTTGACAAACGTCAATCCATTACAGGGCCACGTTTGCTCATTGTACATGCCATTTATATCTATTATAATTTGTCTGTGAGATGCAGACTGTCTTGTCGTGGATATTATATCAGCTTCTTATCGACTGACCCACCCACACCCTTCCCTAAACCTAACCAACAGTGTTTTCAAAAGCAAACTAGAAGTATAAAGCAAATAGACGCTACCCTGTATATGCTTTTAATGTGTTCGCTTTTTTGTTTTATCTGGTTTCTGGACCTGTCCTTCACCAGACTCGAACCCTAGTCCACTGCAAGTCAGATGTCATACAAGGTAAGCCATCGAGCATGCTGATCACACCAGAAAAGCTGTCTAAACTGAGGTAATTGGTCAACGGTATAACGTGGAAAGAAGCAGAAATTGTTGGCAGCATACCACCCTGTAACTTTTGTTTTCCACAGAAAATGCAGCCAGATGCATAACGACACATATTTGGAGTTTCCCCAAATATGTTGCCCTGAGCACTAATCCCCAATGAGCTTTGTGTTGAAAATATCTTATCATTTTTCGTCGGCCTTAGTACACAATGCAATTACAGAAGAGTCAAGCTATGTATCGGAAAATTATCAAAACTATTTATTGTTTTTTTTTTTTGCAAGATGCTAATGGTCTAATCTGATTCAATGATTTATGCTAAGCTAAGCTAAAAATTCTCCCATCAGAGCGGAACTGATTTAAAAATGGTAAAACTCAACTGTTTAATGGGCTACTTATAATTTTTACACAGAAAATGCAGCCGGGCACATACCAGGGCAAATATTTGGAGTTTCCCCAAATATGTAGCCCTGAGCACTAATCCCCAATGAGCCTTGTGTTGAAAATAGCTCATCATTTTTCGTCTGTCTTAGTACACAATGCAATTACAGAAGAGTCAAGCTATTTATAGGAAAATTATCAAAACTATTTATTACATTTTTGAGCGAGATGCTAATGGTCTAATCTGAATCAATGATTTATGCTAAGCTAAGCTAAAAAATTCTCCCATCAGAGCAGAACTGATTCAAAAAATGGTAAAACTCAACTGTTTAATAGGCTACTTATAATTTTTACACAGAAAATGCAGCCAGGCACATACCAGGGCACATATTTGAAGTTTCCCAAATATGTAGCCCTAAGCACTAATCACCAATGAGTCTTGTGTTGAAAATAGCTTATCATTTTTTGTTGGACTTAGTACACCATGCAATTACAAAAGAGTCAAGCTATGTATAGGAAAATTATCAAAACTGTTTATTGAATTTTTTGAGCGAGATGCTAATGGTCTAATCTGATTCAATGATTTATGCTAAGCTAAGCTAAAAACTCTCCCATCAGGCCGGAATTGATCCAAAAATGGTAAAACTCAACTGTTTAATAGGTTACTTATAAAATGAGTCTTTCTCCCATACCCCTCACCCCATATGTGGAGTTTTCATTTAGGTTTTTACTCTGATTATTGGAAATAATTACGTTATTTGTGCTAGTAAAAATGACAATTTCTCCCAGGGTATGCCAACCTTTGAGCACAACTGAAAACTGTGAGAACTAAAGAGAAAGAAAAAAGCGGGAGAAAGTAAACGAGTGGCACGGTGTTGATGCCAGCGTGAGCATGAGGGTTGAGTTAGCAGGGATGTGGAGGCCCGAGGGAGGCTTGAGGTTTCCCACACTGCTGCTTTACTCAGCACTACACACACGCTCAGCTCTCCGTTCACCTCTATTCTTCTGACGCTATATAAATTACACTAATTATATTTGCTGCAGACTAACCCCAAGCCTAAAATAAGACTTGTGGCATTTTTAGAAGAGAATAAAGACATTATTTACCCTGTGTTTTTCTCTTTTGAGGACTTCCCCCCCCCCGGGAGGTTTGTTCAGATTTCGCTAAAGTCTGGAGACTTTTTTTATTGTGTTTGTGCTGTGGATCACGCTGCTTCAGACACATAAATAGATAGACACTAGACACTCTTCGGTGGATTGAAATATCAATCTCCATTGTTCTATCTTCTAAAAGCATGTATCAGAGCATGTATCCGTTTTAGTCATTAGAAAAATAATAATTTTGGTAATATGAATAAGTCAAGAAGTCAATGAAAGTTTACACTTGGTTTAAATTTGGTTTTTGTTTCATACATTGGAATGTGTCAAGATTCATTATGTCATGCAGTATTTTACACAATGAGTATTTCATTAACTAAATAACAAAGTATCTTCAAATTGTCAGATAAGTGTATCATCATTTAATTAATTTATAGTCAATTTACAACATTCCAAGCTTTAAGACATTAAAATACTGAGGGAATTTGCATATGCAGTATATACTGTATACACTACCTGACAAAAGTTTTGTCGTCGATCCCAGCAACAAATAATAACTTGACTTCTTGTTGATCATTTGGAAAAGTGGCAAAAGGTAGATTTTTCACATGAATCATCTGTTGAACAGCATCCCAATCCTCACAAATACTGCAGAAGACCTATTGGAACCCGCATAGACCCAAGGTTCTCATAGAAATCAGTCAAGTTTGGTGAAGAAAAAAATCATGGTTCAGGGTTACATTCAGTATGGGGCGTGCGAGAGATCTGCAGAGGTATCAAGACATTTGTGCTGCCCATTACATTACAAACCACAGGAGAGGGCAAATTCTTAAGCAGGATAGCGCTTCTTCTCATACTTTAGCCTCCATATCAAAGTTCCTGAAAGCAAAGAGGGTCAAGGTGCTCCAGGATTGGCCAGCCCGGTCACCAGACATGAACATTATTGAGAATGTCTGGGGTAAGATGAAGAAAGAGGCATTGAAGATGAATCCAAAGATTCTTAATGAACTCTGGGAGTCCTGCAAGAACGCTTTCTTTGCCATTCCAGTAACTTTATTAATAAGTTATTTGAGTCATTGCAGAGATGTATGGATGCAGTCGTCCAAGCTCATGGGAGTCATACACAATTTTAATTCTGTTTCCACTGCAGCATGACTTTATATTCTATACTGTACATTATTTCTGTTAAGTGACAAGACTTTTGTCTAAGCAAAGTCAGACCTCACTGTCCTAATTAAATAATTAAAAATCAAGGCATGATCATATTTTATTTTGGTAAAATAAGTGCAATCTAGAGGCCTTTGCCTTTCATGTAAGTTATTCACTAGTTATTATTCGTTGTTCCTAAAACTTGGATCGGCGACAAGACATTTGTCAGGTAGTGTATATATACATACAGAAGACATGCATATAGAGTTCATACATACAGAAATATAGTGTTTTTGAACCATATTATATATTTAAGTCTATTATACTGCATATATAACAATATTACTGTATAAGCAATAGCACTACTTATTGTAGTTTTAATTAGAGTAAATGAATAAACAGTAACAAATACTGTAGTATACATTAGTTTTTACTGTGGTGTATTGTAGTATACCCTACATTTTTAGACAACTACAGTATTGGGTCATTTGTTTATGTTACTATAGTTGTTGTATTACCATAGCAACTATAGAATTACCACAGCAGATTCATTCCATAACTTTACTATAGTATGATTCAAAAAAACACTATAGTATTTAGTATAATATATAGTATAATATAATGGTAATAAGTATGGTTTAAATGCTTATTTAAGATCGTTTTCAAAGCCAAAACTATTACAGAAACAATTATTTGAAATTAAAAAATATACATTATGCAATGACAAAGACGCATAAATGACATTATAGGCAAAATTATGCAGATAATAACTCCTATGCTTAAATGATGGCATAGCATAGTAGTTTTAGTAGATTTATGTGAGGAAAATTAGAAGGAAGATGATGAGGACATGAGAAAGAGAGAGAATACTGAATATATTTCAGCCCTCTGCCATACCCAGTTCAATCATAATTTATGAAGCATCGTGATTTGAAACATGTTATATAAATACATACACATTTGTAGTTAAACTGACAGAAAAAAAATCAAGTACTAACCCTTGGCCCGGTGTCTCCTTGGTCACCCTAAAACACGGAAATGAGAAGAAATGCAATTAGCAACAGCAGGTTTTAGCTACAGTAGCAAATTGTCTATTCGCATCGGAAGTGAAACAATGACGCAGAGCGAAACATCTATTTAAAGTAACAAAACAAGAGAGCAGATCATTGAAATCAGGGCAAAGAATGAGCATAACTCTGTTAACTAATTACTATAAACAAGGAACACGGATCTGGGAGAGAAAGCGTCCCGAGGCTCCAAGTTTTTGTTTTGTTGTGCTTTTTTGCAATCAGGAAAAGATTTCAAGCCGGTCTTCATTCACCACAGGTTTCTCCCTCCTCTAATTTGATGCCTGACACGGTCTACATCTTCTCCCAAACATGTGTTTGAAGACAAAAGCCAATGCTAATGAAATTTGTGAGTTGTTTTAAAAATCGCAAAACATCTGCTTGATGGGAAGCAGAGATCAGAAACAGTCGCAGTCTCAGGCCAGCACCAGCTTTTGGAGGACTTTTGCACAAATCTATCTGTCTAAAAGGTACTGTATGGAGCAAGTGCAGGGTCATTACTTTTGGGTGAACTCTACCTTTAATATACAAACAGAAAATATGGGAAATGTGTACTCAATATTCAAAATTACTTTTGGAATCAAGGGACTAGCCTCAATAGTGTGTTAATGCGACCTCTTTAGCACTGAGTGACAGCTTGAGTCTTTTCTGAAATGCATCTTTTAGCATTTCTAAGAGTTCTTCCTTAGATTTAGCATGTTCTTTCTGTCTTTTTCACTCTAGGTGAATCTGTCTATAAGATTGTCTATACTACTCTGTATCAGTGGTTCTCAACTGGTTTGGCCATGGGACCCATATTTTTTCATGGTCAAGCCGCGACCCACATTTTTAGGAACTATAATGTAATTTTAGGAATTATAATTAATTCGTATTTGTTTATTAACATACAATAGTGACAGATAAATCATGAGAAAATCACCAAGACTTACAAATAAACAATATTATATTGCTGTCATTTAACAAAATGTATCAAATTATAGAAATATTACTAAGTAAAAACGACAAATACTGTAAACAGTGGTCAGAGTAAGAAAGGGTTCAGTTCCCATGAACTAAACTGAACTGTTGTCGCGCGCGCATTTCAAAATAAAAGTCCAGTGTGAGCAAAATAAATTTAAAAATAATGTTTTTTGACCACACACTCCACGACCCACTAAAAATGTTACTGTGACCCACTTTTGGGTCACGACTTACCAGTTGAGAAACACTGCTCTATATAATATTCAGGTCTGGACACTGTGGAGGCCATTTCATGACTGTCTTTGTTTCATGCGCTGTTTTTCTCTCCAAATGATTTCATTACATTAGTAGTGAATCTGAGATCATTATCATATACTGATACAGATCAGGTGCTTTCAATTAGGAATTACATGACGAATTAAAACCTGCATTCTTTAAACCTCCATTACAGCATTCACGATGCCTTCAATTCAGGCAATATTGACAACAGCTCTGGCAGAAATGCAGATCAAACCAAGACAGAAACTTCATTCTTTCTTCCATCGATCTCGAATTCTTTGTTTTATGTCTTAAACAATTAGACCCAAAAAGTCTAACGAGAACCTGTATTTTCTGAGTGTATTTTAGTAAAGAGAATGAGAAGTAATATATAATGTCATTATACCCTCACTAAAACAACAAATGTAACTGGGGTACTAAGACTTTTGCACAGTACTGTATATACAGTCAAGCTCGAAATTAATCATACCCCTGACATATTCTAACTTAAAGTTATTGTTCAAATGTAAATAAAAGCCTTGAAGGGCCACGAAACACCAAAACACATTTTTTGAGCTGTTGACAGTCATATATGTGTCCCGCGCTGCTATAAACACTATTAGGACACATATATTTTGTTAAAAAGTAAAATTGGTTGTTTTTGTGTTATTTTGAACAAATTTGTTCTTCCGGTTTTAGACAATTTTTTGAAGCTGCGTCACAATGATGTGATCCTTGCATGTATTCCAGTGTGGAGAGTGGATGTCTGTGCCTGCGAGTGCATTGTGACGGCTCTGATAGCGCAGCATTTATTTATGAGATAGACTTGGTTCAAACCAATCAGCGAGCTCTATTGTGTATGCGGTGCAACTTCATTTATATGCATGATGGCTTCGAAGATTGTTTGTACCTGTTACAGTGTTCAGATGGCAGAGAGACGCCATGTTGTGTTGCCAAAACAAGTGGAAGAACAAGAATTGTTTGGAGACACAGGTCGCCAGTGTTGTGTTTATAAATGTGCTCCAACAAGGTTTTGCTTTCATTTTCCTGCTATGAGAGCGCAGCTGGACTCACGGTGGATCACGCGACATGTGACAGAAATGCGTTTGTAAGGAACATTTTTATGTGAGAGCTTTTCGCATCTGGAATTGGTGAAATCCTGATTTGCCGTTCGTCTCCTTTTAAAAAAGACACAGTTTGTGTTGATTGTCCTGTCTCTACAGATTTGGTAAGCGATCGATCAGTGGTCTTTGTTTGTTCATTCAGATGGCGAAGTTAGTTCGTATCATCAGAAGTACTCTTTCAGTGTTTAAAGACATACCTTAAGTCAAAATGATTTGAACTGTTACTGAGTTTACAGTACGTTAACATCACTACAATATTATAGACTGAAAGATCCGCTGTAGATGCTGCTCTCCGAATGTAAACATGTAAACACCTTAATCAAACGATTACTGTCGTCTAGAATTTTCGCTGCATTTTGTGTCAGGATTGTCTATACACACGGCTTTCTGACGCTACCTACCGAGTGCATCTCAGTTACGCGGAGTTTTTTTTTTCTAACATACGCCATGCAGTTTTAAATACTCCATTAAATCTGCACTCCTTCAGCTGTAACTCACATTTAATATCTCGTTTGTCACGAGGGACAGCAAGAAATGTTCCTGAATAAAAGTGAAAGTGCCAAACTGCCGTTAAAGTCGACACATTAATAATTTGGCAAATAATTCGATGACTGATGTCCACGTAAACACAGTCACTGTCTTTCTCCCCCAGCGTCTGTGTTTGTCTGTTGCCTGTTTGAAAATCAGCGCATGCCCAAATAGAAACTCCCATTTTTATGCAAAACCTTCCCTCTTTCCCTCCCCCGACACTCCCACCTAAACAGAGCTGGACACACCCATTTTCCTGAGCTTTTCCAGACTATAGGTGCGAAAATACCCTGCTGAGACAGGGGGGTTTCGTGGCCCTTTAATGCCTCTTGTGCATCGTCTTATAATCTTTTAGAAAAAGTTCGAGCAAATTCCGGTCTAAAAATTCTGAATAAAACCCTAACAGTGTTGACTGTATATAAATATATTTAAGATAAAAATATATTAAAAGCATACCTTATCTCCTTTTAGTCCCGGCAGCCCCTGGAAATAAACGAGTTGGATTCGATGATTAGACAGATTGTGCAAAAATTACTAATTGACAAGACAAAAAGTCATAGGGAATACACAGTGCACTTCAAAACGTATCGAGAAACCCATGCGAACCATAATTCATTCACTAAGAGTCATTAGTGTCTCTGACTTTCCTCATCTTCAAAGTTTTCCTCTTTTTTTTGTCTCCGAATGAAAATACAGAAAGCACCTCACATCTGCACTAGATATAGATGCGATCTTTGATCTTAAAAGTCATTTGCGACGAGCATGATCAAATGTCTGCGAAATTGATGGACGTACTGTAGAACTGACTGAGGATAAAAGAATGAGTTGAGTGAAAGCTTACACTTTAAGTCCTGTTCCCATTTTTTTCCTACGTTTGTTTTAATGAGGTTGTTCACGTGACCTTTTTTACAATGACCTTGTGAACTGACAAGGCTTCTAAACCTACAATGTCTAAAACATCTTGATTTTGGGAGAAATGAAAGAATAACTGGTGTTAAAAGCATATTATTGTAATCATACATCACAGATAGGAATTGGTTAGGAAAATGGCTTTAACGTTATTCCTGAATCGTCACTTTTCAGGAAGTGGACTGCAGATTTGAAGCTCATTTGGACACCTTCTAAACCTGTCATTAGTTTTCAGGAAAATGTGAAAATTCCCCTTTTCTTCACCTGTTAGTAAGCATTGTTTGTTAAAGAGTTAAACCCCGATTTCCCTGATGCCTCCAATGGGGATTAAATGAGATAACAGAAGCTGCGCAATCAGCTAAAGCTTTGGAGACATTTCAGTTTTATGTAAACATGATGGAAAATATGTATTGCATCACCAAAAACGATTGAAGTCATGTCATGTATTGCATGATAAGTCAACACATTGATTATTGTGACAGACCTACACAGCTACACTACAAAAAATGCTTTTCTTACTTTGAGTTTTTGTCTTGTTTCCAGTCCAAATATCAAATATTTCTTAAATCAAAATGTATTTCCAAGACAAATAAAACACATACCCTTGTTTTTAAGAAATAATATGACAAAATGAAGTGAGTTTTTGCTTAAAACGAGCAAATTAATCTGCTAACGGGGTAAACAAAATAACCTTATGTCAAAAGGAAAACCAAGATAAATTATATATATATATATATATATATAAAAGCTCTCTTAATTTTGGCATTTTTTCAATATTTGGACCAGAAACAAGACAACAAATCGAAGTAAGAAAAGCTTTTTTTTGCAGTGTACAGATTCTTGACTTTCTATCAAACACTATTTAATCTATTGTCTGTAGTATCTTTAAGCCCTTTACATGTACATGTATGATCACACCGGTGTGATCAGCCTTGGCTGGTCCCTGAAGCGTACGATCACACCGGTGTGATTATAACGTTCAGAGCGCACGTCATCAACTGCTGAACAGAAACAAAACTGTTTGAGTTTTCTGTTGAACACAAAGGAAGATATTTCGAAAAGCATTGGATCTCGATAACCATTGCCTTCATTGTATTTGCTTTTTAACGGTTGTCAATGGTTATCAGTTTCTAACACTTTTCAAAATATCTTCTTCTGTGTTCAACAGAAGAAAGAAACTCATAAACATTTGGAACAACTTGAAGGGTGAGTAAATAGTGAGTATTTTTATTTTTATTTTTCATTTTTGAGTGAACTATCCCTTTAAGAATTTTGGTGGGGACCATAACATCTACTTACTAGCGTAAAAATATAAACATGAGATAAAAATAAACATGAGATAATAAAAAAACTGCATTATTGTTTTGGGTTTTGTTTTTTGTTTTGTTTTTATTAGGGCTGTCCAAGAAATTAATCATGATTAATCACATCCAAAATAAAAGTTTGTTTTGACATAATATGTGTGTGTGTGTTATATATATTTATTATGTATATAAACTATGTATTATATATGTGATAGAAGCCAAAAACTATATATAAGAAGCCAAAACTAAATATAAAAAAGTTACATCAAAGTAGTTACATCATATTCAAATGTAAAATTTGTATCAAACACATATATTTTTTATATATCTAAATATAGATAGGGGGTAAAAACATAGGTGAACATACATTACATTTTTTTAAGCCGCATTATCATGGCATAACTCTCACATTTTTAGATTTTACATAAGTTTTAACACACTTAATAACTTATTAACACAAAGTACACATGTAGAAAGCGACTTAAGGCTGTAATATAATACGTTTTACCTAACACTGTCTTTAAAGCATTATAAATATCTCACAGTTGTGTTATATTTTGTTCAAAAACTCTATTGCAACTATAGCGAGTACATAAAATAAATTAGGTTTGAATAATGACTTTAAATATAACATTTCTGGAATTCATGATGAAATCACTTTCATTTTCTTCTACACATAAAAGTGGACTTAGAAATTTGATTCCTTCTCTTCACGCTATCATCAAAAAGACATCTGTGTGTCACATGTTGATACATTAAATTCTCTATCTCTATTTTACATTTAGAATTCTATTATTTTTACCCAAAAAGTTCTTTTAACATGAACAAAACCTACTTTATGATGCCCATCAAAAGCTCATTGATATAAAACAACAGGCTTTGGGCAGACGGATGGCATTTGGAGGTGGTCTGAAGAAGTGGTTTACGTTACATTGGACAAATGGGCTTCCCTTGGCAGCGTTAAAGAGCCCGAATGGCATTACAAACGACTGCCAATCTCCACAACGATGATGAATTCTCTCTTTTTGGTGTGTAATCCATTATTTCCATCTCATTTGTGGATAGACATACATGTTAACATGGCGTGTGACCCTATATACGAGGTGATGAATGACCTGAAAACCTATCCAGGAGTCTAATCCCCCTGATGTCAGAGCAAAAATAAACCAGAATTCCTCATTTGTGCAGAATTTACACAGCTCGCATGTGTGTTTGTGTGTGTGTAATCTATGAAACAGCACTACAACATAAGATTATGTTTTCACACAGCAGTAGAGATTTTAAAATGTGTTTACCTGGCTTCCTTTAGGTCCAGGTGCACCCTGTGAATAAATCAATCATTCATCAACCACAATTCAGGTCAAACTAGAGTTAAACTTTTCTAGTTAAAATGATGTTGTAGTTGTGATTATCTAAGGAGAAAATCTAAGAATAAAAAGAAAATATAGTTTTGTATTGTTTTTTTTTTGTTGTTGTTGTTAGTTTTCCATTTGTGGGGTTTTATATAATATTATTAAATATTAAAATGAGTAGTTAAGATGATTTTTGCCAAGTCAAACAACTAAGTCACACACACACACACACACACACACACACACGAAAAATAGTAAAACTCAGAATAAAGTAGTAAAACCTTAATAACAGAAAGAGCAAAACTGTATTATATTATTATTTCATTATTATTATTATTATTATTATTATTATTATTATTATTATTATTATTATTTTGCTTGTTTTTAGCTTAAACATCAAAAAATTTATAAATCAAGAAGTATTTTTAATCCAAGCACAAAATATTTCAGAAATATCAAGTCAAAATGACTTTTTACGTAAAACAAGCAAAATAATCTTATTTCAAAGTGAAAACAAGATTTTTTTTTTACCCCATTTTGGTTGTTTTAAGAATAACTCACTTAATTTTGACTAATTATTTTTGAAAACGACAATATTTTGTGCTTGTCTAGAAAATGTTTCTTGATTAAATTTTTTAAATTACATTTAGACTAGAAACAAGGAAAAATCTATTCTGTAATATTCGATTCTTATATAATATTTAAAAACTTACAAACACACACACACACACACACACACACACACACACACACACACACACACACACACACACACACACACACACAC
>CAIGQQ010033255.1:6994720-7016943 GCA_903798035.1 Danio albolineatus
CTCTACAGTTCCTTACTGTAATATGCATAACTGTCTGCCACAATATTAGTTATTTACTTTCAAAACACCCAGTAAAACGCCAGATATATTCTCTACAGTTCATTACTGTAATATGCATAACTGTCTGCCACAATTTTACAGTTATTTACTTTAAAAACACCCAGTAAAATGCCACACAGTGTTTACTACTGTAATATGCACTGCATTGTGGGTCATTTTAAAACTTTTACAGTAACTTACTGCATATTAGGAATTTGCGTTATTCTGCTGTAATCAAAGTAATCGAGCACTGGTACTGTGGTTGAAAACAATTGAGACTTGTTTGGAATTGATTTACAGTAAATTACAGTAAAATTGTCAAACTGTAAAATTAAAAAGTGGTAAAGGGCATTTTACCATAAAAAGTTATTGCGGTACGGCTATATCTCTGTTTTTTTTTAAAAATTGAAATTGCGGTAGGGCCCTGCTACTGTAAAACATATTAACAGGTAAGTTACTGTATTGAGACAGTTGCGGTAACTTGCTGACAACAGTTCTTCCAGAAAGTTACTGCAAAAAAACACTAAAGTGTGCAGTACTTTTAGGACACTGTTACTAACACCTCTCTCGATATTTAAACTGTGTAATTCATGGTCCTTTAAAAAAATAATGAATGAGCTGCACAGATACTTAGTGAGACAGAGAAGAAAAGGTTTAGATCAACAAGAGGGGAACTGGAGGTGATAGTGATATTAAAAGAAGGGAAAAGAGGGCTTCCAGGGGAAGTTTAAAGCTCAAAAAAGAAATCAGATTATTCAACAAACAAAAACATTTACCGGGTAACCATCACGCCCAGGTTTGCCCTGTTCAAAGAAAAGTGAGGTATGATCAGCAAATATAAACCTAACAAAATTCAGTTTAAAATAACAGTTCATATGCAAAAATGTACGTAAAAAAACAGTATAAATATAATAATATAATAATATAAACAGTTCAATCTACTCATGGTTCGGTATGTATCATGGTTTTAGGGTCATGGTTTTGGTGCAGTACGGTATGGGCTATGTTTAGAGAAAAGTGACAACAGAAAAATTCAAAGAACAATTTACATATTTATTATAACAAACACCTGACAACGCAACAGGTTTTTTAGATATGACTGTAGATTTGCATGTTTCTCATTAATTAAATAAAAGTAGGGCATTTTGTAACTTGTAAGTTTAAATAAAATGCTTGAGAAAAAGAGAGAAAAACCTCAAATATCCCCTTTTTCTGTTTTACATCTTGACAGTCTCAACCAATTATGCAGATAATAATTGTCAACATCTTAATAACTGAGCACTTTTAGAGAGTTGATTACTTCTGTTTACATTATGCTTGCATTACCAAGGCAACAACGCATTTTTGTTAACATTCATTCCAGAGAGCTCCGTTATCACTTATCAGGACTTATCAGACTTTCTCTCATAATTCAGTCAGTCAAGAAGCATGAATGCTTATGTAGTTCTGTGCATGCACTTGAGTTTTGTTTGATGCAGGTGTAATTAAAGCTTCAGTTCATATATCTGACTGTTTGTATTAAAGGAAAAGATTGTATTACAAATACATTCATTAATTTTCTTTTCAGCTTAAAGTGGATAATGAATAAGTGATGACAGAAGTGATGACAGATCTTTCATTTTTGGTTGAGTTATCTTTTTAAGTTTAGCTATAAAATAGGTTTATGAGATGTAGATTTCGTCATGGTTTTTTAAAAGTACCAATAAACAGCCAATTTACAACCTAATGATCAATGAATTATAAGTTAGAATTGATTCAAATCAATGTCAATATATCAATATATCAAAAAATCCATAATGATTCAAATGAATAATGAATCCCTTTATTAATCTGGGGTCGCCACAGCGGAATGAACCGCCAACTTATCCAGCATATGTTTTACGCAGCGGATGCCCTTCCAGCTGCAACCCATCTCTGGGAAACATCCTTACACACTCATCTACTACTCATCACACTCATACACTACGGACAGTTTAATTTACCCAATTCACCTATACCACATGTCTTTGGACTTGTGGGGGAAACCGGAGCACCCGGAAGAAACCCACGTAACCACGGGGAGAACATGCAAACTCCACACAGACATGCCAGCTGACCCAGCCGGGGTTCGAACCAGCGACCTTCTTGCTGTGAGGCAAACGTGCTACTCACTACGCTACTGTGGCGCCATTACAAATACATGTAAAATATATTTTAAAATGATACATTTTAAGATAACAATTCTTGTGCTGTGAAGTAAAATATAATTGTGTATGAAAAGCATCGTTAATGCACCGTGATGCACCGAAATATCGAACTGAACCGAATCGATGGCATGATAATCGTAACCGAACCGAACCGAACCGTGAGACCAGTGTAGGTTCATACCTCTAATAAATATTATCAAGCACTTATCGAACTGTCCTTATTGTTTTATTGAAAATATATATATATAAAAAATATACTAAATATATGAAAATAAATATGAAAATAAATATTCAGAATAATCAGAATTTGATTTGAATCCATTCTCACTTTTAACTCATTGATCATTAGGTTGTAAATTGGCTGTTTATTGGTACTTTAAAAAACCCATGACCAAATCTACATCTCATAAACTTATTTCATAGCTAAACTTAAAAGATAATTCAACCAAAAGTGAAAGTTCTGTCATCACTTATTCATTATTCACTTGTTCCAAACTTATTTGAGTTTCTTTCTGTTGTTGAACACAAATGAAAATGAACATTTTAAAATAAACGCCATTGACTTCCAAAGGTTTGCTCCATTCTTCTGAATATTTAATTTTATGTTCAACAGAAGGAAGAAATTCATTAAACTTTAGAACCATTTGAGTGTGATTAAAAGATGAGTCACTTTAAATGCCATAACAGCTACTTTTGTAATTATTTACGAACTGTAAATTAGTTTACTGATGCAAAATCCATAGTAATTAATTAATATGTTCCCCATACTAAAGTATTACTGATTACTTCAATAGAGAAACCATTTTTACAACCAGTCAGTGTTTCTGGAAAGTAATAATCTCTTCTTTGTTTATTACTTGGATTAACAACATTTAAGAATTGAAAACTTTAAATGTTTAATTGAGTTAAAAATCGCAAGAGATTTGAGTAAAGACACCAGTGGACCTTTTCTCAGACCAGAAAACAACTGTGGAAGTTCACTAAAGTCTGTTAAAATGTTGAAAGCTATTGTACAATTTGACATCTGCGAACATTAAACAGATCAATGAAATCTTCACGACAGCATGTTAAAATACGGATTGGAAGCCACATATCTGTTTGCAACAAGGTGCTGACGGCTTGATTTGAAGCTAAATCTAAAGCAGGTGACACTCAGTCTGCAACCTGTTGTTACACATTTTTGTTGGATTCCCGGAAGATTAACGTTGGTGTGAAGATTCTAGAACGGTCAGATCAGAAACAGTGGATCTTCCAGAACTTTTCATTTTCATGCGCGCTTGATTAAACATTCTGGAACTTATATTGCTTGATATGTTAAAAGTTAAGTATTAAAAATAAAGTCATAACAAAATGATACCTTTGATAACATTATTAGCAAATGATTAATCATAACAGGCTGAAAGATATTGTGAGATATTATGAGACGTTGACTAACATTTATATATTTTTTCTTAATAATTATACAATATTTCCTACATTAAGTGTGTTTTTGAGCTGGTACATTGACTGGGAAGGTATTTTAAATATAAAATAAAAGTCTTATTATGTAATTCAGTGAGTCATTCTAATGTCTGACAAAAGTTGGTGAGGGCAACAAATGATAACTTGACTTCTAGTTGATTATTTGGAAAAGTGGCAGAAGGTAGATTTTGAATCTGTTGAACTGCATCCCAATCATCACAAATACTGCAGAAGACCTATTAGAGCTCACATGGATATAAGAATCCTACAGAAATCAGTCAAGTTTGGTGAAGGAAAAATCATGGTTTGGGGTTACATTCAGTATGGGGGCGTGCAAGAGACCTGCAGAGTGGATGGCAACATCAACACCCTGAGGTATCAAGACATTTGTGCTGCTCATTACATTACAAACCACAGGTGCTGGCAAATTCTTCAGCAGGATAGTACTCCTTCTCATACTTCAGCCTCCACATCAAAGCTCCTAAAAGAAGGTCAAGGTGCTCCAGGATTGGCCAGCCCAGTCACCAGACATGAACATTATTAATCCAATGAATCTTGAGGAACTCTGGGAGTTATTTGAGTCATTGCAGAGATACACCTTGACTTTATATTCTATACTGTACATTATATGAGACTTTTGTCTCAGCAAAGTTAGACCTTACTGTCCTAATTAAATAATTAAATATTAAGGCATGATCATATTTTATTTTGGTAAATTAAACATAATCTAGAGGTCTTTGCCTTTCATATAAGCCACTTCTGATCAACTAGAAGTCAAGTTATTATTTGTTGTTCCTAAAACTTGGATAGACGACAAGACTTCTTGTCAGGTAGTGTACATCACGTAATCTATTAATCAGATTAGAAGATGCTGATGTAGTAAAAGAAATAAAGAATATTAAATTATTTATGAGTCATCCGTCAAGATTTATTACTAATCTATTTGGTACTTGAGCGTGAATTAGTGTGATCATATTATAAATTGAAGCATATTAGTATATTGTAAAATGTTACTATTTATTCTAGAAGCATTCTAGAATTTTCACCAGTATGAATATTCTAGATACCTTTTTTGAAAGCTCCAAGGTGAATATTCTAAACATTTACCAGTTTAAACATGTCAGGAGGTATGAAAGATGACGGAACTTGTCATTTTGTCAGTCTTACCGTAATCCAGAGCTCATTTCTGCTAGATGTAATAGTTTTGAAATGTAAAGATCAGGTACTTACTGGGGGTCCTGAAAAATACAGAAAACAAAACATGATGTGTTTCAGAGATGTGTGAAAAAACAAAAAGTCAATCATCTTTTTAACCTCAATAGTTAAACTGTTACACTCTTACCGTAGCTCAAAACAAATGCTTTCTTTTTTTATGGCACATTAGTGATGTGTTATGACCCTCAGAGGAGACAAAGAGGCTTAAGTGACGCGTTGAAGTTTTATGAGGCAGAAAGTTGTTGGTATTTTGGTCTAGACGCTGGCAGACTTGCTTTCTCTTAAGAGTTGAACATTCTGTCAAGTTCTGACCATTGTGAGGGAAACAGCTTTACCATTTGGAAAGTATTTATGAGAACAATGGTGATAGAGAAGTAAAAATGTGTGAGAAAAGCGAGACAATTACAACTTGTTTAGTAAAAAGATTATCTTTCCAACACAGGCTCGTTGGTAATATGGGCTACAGCCTACATGTTTTGGAAACTGCAAAAAGTACTTATACGTCTGACTGTAGTTTCTAGGTAAAACTAACATTAGGAGGCAGTATGGCAAAGGTAGTACTTTTGTTCCTTTTCATACTAATGATATTTACAGGGACATATAGTTCACACACAATAATATGTAAATACCACAAAATAACTTGATGTTTGGAATTTGTAATCGAATAAGTTTGCCTCATCTAGCTGTCTAAATATGGACAGCTTTTCTGGCATGGACAGTTTGCTTGGTACCTTATTGTATGTACTTTTTGTTGCAAGTCTGATGAAGCATGATTTCAAAAAAATAGACAAAAGCCATATAAAAAAGGTAAAATTATGTGTTCACAGTGTACTTTTCTCTTGTTTTTGCTTTAGAAAACACTATTGGTTGGGTTTGGGAAAGGATTCCCAGCAGGCACAAGATGTCAACATGACGTCAGATTGACGTTATACCAAATGATTAATTTGTGAATGGGGAGGTCCTGGAACAGATCGGGGTTACAGATCCAGCATGTTACCAGAGGATGGAGGAAGTCATGGAAGTAAGTGAAGAGCGGGGCAGGGGAGTGTGGGTGTCGTGGACGAAAGTGTTGAGGGTTGGGGAGTCGCGGAAGAAAGTGTAAGTGAGTAGCTGACGGGGAAGGAGGGCGGTTGAGGAGGGGGATCATTAAAACGAGGTGCCGGATCAGATTTCAGAGGTGCTAGATCCGGATCCGACGTGTTCCGGCACAGATTAAGCCCTGGTTATACCACAACGTCGTGGGGACGTTGCATTTTGGGTGGAATTTGTTTGACATCAGACCAATTTTGATCACTCTCCAATGCAACAAAAAAAGAACCAAATGTCAACATTTAATGATGTTACAGCTTGACGTTGTGTGGATGTTACCACTTTGACCTTTATCAGATGTTAGATTTTGGTTGAATAAATGTTAGTATTTGACGTCAGTATGACGTTGGTTCAAGATGTTGACTCCATGTTGGATTTTGGTCACTTTCCAACACAACATTGAATTTTGGTCACCCAATGCCACGACCTAAATCTAACCTATTATTTAAGTCTCATGACATTGTGTGCCTGCTGAGTTTAGGCGGGTGGTTCTCTAGTGTAGGTGATCTGACAAGCCCTGCCTTCTCATGGGCATGTACAAGAAGGATGCATACCTAAACGTACCCTAAGTAGCGCATTTCAGATACACAAAATTGTAGACAAGTGGATTTTACAATATGTCAGCAATTCTCAATCCTGGTCCTCACATAAACCATGTTCTGACTGACATCACTACACAGTGTGCATTGCTCCCTAGTCTCTTCTCCTTCATTACTCTCTGCCTAAGCATGAGAAACCTTTATTTCACTTCAGAATGTCCACTTATAAAAAATGCTGGGTTCCCCACAGTTCCTTCAAGTTGTACCAACAAAAATTGCACCCTTAACAGCACCCTCTAGGGGATTTTTCATCTGAAACAACAACATTACATACCCTGAGTAGCACACTACAGAATCACAAAAATGTAAACAGCACCCTCTTGTAGATTTGTAATCTGAAAAATGCAACAAAAATGTACCCTAGCTGGCATATTTCAGACTCACAAAAATGTAGACAGCACCCTCTAGTGTATTTATGATCTGAAACCTACAAGAAAACGTGCCATAAGTAACTTATTTCAGATTCAAAAATTGTAAAAAAGTTCCATCTAGTGCATTGGTCATCTGAAACACAAAAATAAACAAAAATACCCTAAGTAGCGTACTAGATATCTTGCAAAATGTAGACAGCACCCTCTAATGGATATTTAATCTGAAACGTACAACAAACCACACCCTAAGTAGCATACTACAGATTTGCAAAAATGTAGACAGCACCCTCTAGTGGATTTGCCGTCTGAAACATGCAACAAAAAGTACCCTAAGTAACAAACTACACATTTTCAAAAATGTAGACAGCCCCCGCTGGTGGATATCTCATCTAAAACCTATAACAAAACATACCTAAAGTTGTGTATTTCAGATTCACAAAAATGTAGACAGCACCCTCTAGTGGATTTGTCATCTGAAACATGCAACAAATGTACCCAGAGCAACGTATTTTACACTTCCTTAAAATGTAAGCTGAGGTATTTCCAATGAGCCTGGGTTCTATCTTTCAATTGATGATGTTTCTAATTAAATGAGCACTTTTCAATGACTGGATTATCACAAACGTATGCAACCTGCCTGATGTTTGCGCTGATTAGCCTGCTAAATATCTTCCAGCTTTCCAACCAGATTTTCCTTCTCAAACTAGAGAAACAAACAGACTGTTGTGCAACGGAGGACCTCCTCCATCCATCTGCCCAAAACTCAACTCTTCCCGCCCCGCTTTACGACTCAAACTGCAACAAGCAGGCACAACTAAACAGAACCACATCCAGCAGACTTGGTGACAAAACGAGCCACTATCTCCATGTAAATAAAGTGTTCTGCCAGCGTTTGAAGTCCCTCTCCCAGGGCAGCGGAGCTGGAACAAGTTTGCAAAACAGATGTAAAGAATCGCCAATCTGTCCAAACGCCAGTTGCGTGGGAACGCCGGGATCTCAGATTTAATCGGATCTGGTCAGAAGGTGAATATAGGTTCGACATCGTCCAAAGATAATATTATTACAGCATACCTGAGATTACGGATGTTTTCAAGACACCTTTTTAAAGTACACACTAACCATATTGATTTTACTAGCTCACACTGCTAGTTTTGTGCTGAACAATTCATCTGTGCATGTCATTAAGAAAACAATATCCCTTGTCATCTATAATTTAAATATGAAAATGCACTTCCTGTTGCTTTTGAGTTAAATTCTCAGATTACGTCTCTCTAAGGGTTGGGGCATGGTTAACCTACTTAGCCACGCCACCTCCGACTGTCAAGTTTATGTATGACAACAAACAGAAAAGGCAGAGGAGGAGTCTGTTGGGTTTTAATAACACTCCCGAAACCCCTTTCCCAATCTTTCTGAATGAAATGGCTACCTTACTACATCCAATCAGCTTGCAGAAGAAAACACAAGCCGCGCCCACTTTTTAATCATTTAATGTTCAGTTTCTCTAGGAACTGCGTTGCAAAACGGACTACAAAAAGTCTTACAAGCTGTAATGACGATTCGTTAGCACATTAGCCATGTTTACGTCCAAAGACGCGAATTAAATTTATGCACGAAACTGGAATATCGCATAAAACATTTGCGAATACAGCACCGTTTCTATCAAATGAGTCTAAAGAGAACAAAATCGTCACTTACTGATAAACTGGTGCCAAATATCAAAAGGAAAATGGTTCCTGTGTTAGGAGAAGGCCTTTTTTTCAGATATAATAACTTGCTTGCTTACATACTGTTGAAGTCAGAATTATTAGCCCCCCTTGGAATTTTTCTTTCTTATTTAAATATTTATTAAATGATGTTTAACAGAGCAAGGAAATTTTCACATTTGTCTCATAATATTTTTTCCTCTGGAAAAAGTCTTATTTGTTTTATTTCGGCTAAAATAAAAGCATTTTTTAATTTTTTGAAAAACATTTTAAGGTCAAAATTATTAACCCCCTTTAAGCAATTTTTTTCCGATCATCTACAGAACAAATCATCATTACACAATAATTTGCCTAATTACCCTAACCTGCCTAGTTAACCTAATTAACCTAGTTAAGCATTTAAATGGCACTTTAAGCTGTATAAAAGTGTCTTGAAAAAGATGAAGTAAAATAGTATTTATTTATAATAACATAATACATTTATTCAATATTTATTCATCATGGCAAAGATAAAATAAATAGAGATAAGTTATTAAAACTATTGTGTTTAGAAATGTGTTGATTAAACCTTCGCTCCGCTAAGAAAATAAATAAATAGGGGGGTTAATAATTCTGACTTCAACTGTATATAATAGCTTACACCCTCTCTTAAAAATTCTTAAAATTACTAAATATTTTGTCTGGAGCTGTTTCTTTGTAAATAAACAGTTGAAATGGTGGTCAGTAATATATGTTTTTAATTATTATTACTAATAAAAGGAAAGAATAAATAGCAGACATTAGAAAAAGCTGCAAATTAATGAAAGTTTTGCCTATTAAAATGAATAGCTATTATAAAGAAATTGAATCCAGTTATCAAACCTCATTAACTGTTTGTTTACTGTATCATTTAAACATTCTGATGGAAGAGCAACGAATGAATCTCTCATTTAGATTTTTCATTTGATTAAGTTTACATTAAATAACAGAGGTGTCCCTTTAAAAATGCACAGATCTATATAATGAAAGCAGTCGATTGCTTTCCTAACGTTTTATGCTTAAGCCAAAATTTGTTGTTTAAAAGAAAACCCGCCAAGATCGACATGTTTAGATATTATTTTTATTATTATTATGTGCATATGTAAACATATACCCAAAACCACTTTCGCTCTGCTTCAAATCACATGTACAGGTTATTTGAATGGTTTGAAGTGGACAGAGAAAACTCTTGCGATTTTTGTGGCATTGTTAACGATGGTTAATGTTTTTAACTTTATTTTAAGGACATTTGGTACACTAATACAAGTTGGATTATATGATGTCATGTTAGTACAAGATGGAATTGATTCAAAAAGTACAATCTATTTTCTTATACAACTAATAATATTACTTGGAAAACAAAATATTCATGTCAAGAAATGGGCCAAAGCTAAGCCAAATTGTGAACATTTTATAAAGGAGATTAAACAATATGGTACTATGTAACATTAGAAAGAGAAATGCTAAAACAATAAAATAAAAAAAACGTATGAAGCATTAAATTTCGTTTGATTAAATAAAAGTTTTTTAAAATTATTATCTTACCTATTTATAAAACTTTATTCCAGGCATCTGTTTATAACTTCACTTAATTTATTAAATTTATTTTTATTTTGTTTATAATTGTTGTGAGATGTATTCTCTTGTACTTAATTTGACCAAATTTACAATAAAAAAAAAAAAAAAAAAAAAAATCACATGTGAAGAATCGTTTTGGAGAGCAGTGCCTATTTATCACTATGGAGCGCGTCTGACAGTCAAGTAATGCTACATGAACTGACTATTTTGACTTGAGGATTGCATAGGAGGGGCAACGGTGCCTGTAATCGAAATGAAGGGAATCCAGAGCAGATTCAAATTTAAGAGCAAGAGGTGTCCCCTGGTGGTTCGTCGGTATGGGTTGCGTATAGGGAGGATCGACCCTTTGATGTTTATTGTCACCCTTCATAGAAAATGCTTAAAAATATGAGAAAAATATGGTAATATACCTTTACAGGATGATAGGGGGATAGAACTGTAAAATACAGGAGAATCCTGGGGAAAACGGGAGGGTTGACAGGTATGCTTATAACATGAAAATCAAAGTGCGCAGTTATGTCATCTAGTTTTTGGAGATGGAAGACTGCTCTTTGGGAATGCTGGAAAGATTTGCACATTCGTTACCAGGATGGGCGTCACTTCTTTCTCGTATATAACATTTAAAAATGTTCGGACCTCTTCGTCTATCCAAACATACCTATCACTTTCTGCCATTTTTGTTATCACATGATCTGGTGAAGTGAAGTCATGTGACTTTTTTGATGTGCATGCTGTAATTTATTCAGTAAATGTGTTTCCATCATAGTTTATGCACATTTTTCTCATCGCATAAAAAGTCTATCCTGATCAGTTGTGCACATAATTTGTTTATTTGCATATTGGTGTTTCCATCCAGGGTTTGTTTATGTAATATTCCAAAATGTGCATAAAAATATGTGGATGGAAACGCAGCTAGTGAATCATTCTTTTCATGAGAACCTCCTTGAATCTGGGCCCACATGTGTGTGTAACACATAAAAACAGTATCTTTTTTTGTCTGGACGCATCATCATCAGTCTGAGTTTAATTCCTCTGAATCATCTGAGGGTCTGCAGTGACTCAAAACCACATCGGATGAGAACTTCCTCTCTGTCACGTTTAATGATTATGAATTGAGCACATTAGTAACAGTGTTTGTTTGGAATAGCGGTAGACATGAAGCGCAGGGAACATAAATTAAGAAATCACACTCACCAGGGTCGCCTCTTCTGCCCATCCGTCCACGTTTACCTGGAGGACCTGGAGAGATGTAGAACAGCCTGATAAGTATCTTACATAAAACGACAAGTTTCGAATTTGATGCATTACTGTCTTCTTTTTTTATAGTCTTTTTTTTTTTTTTTTGGTCAGATTTGTACTCTGAAAAAAGATTGTTGGAGCAATTTGCACTCAGAAATTGGTTATACATTTCATAAACAGCAATTTTTTTTGTCTAAATCAGTGGTTCTCAACTGGTTTGGCCACGGGACCTACATTTTTACATGGTCATCAAGCCGCGATCCAATTTTTTAGGAACTATAATTTCAGAAATTATAATTAATTTGTTTGTTAACATACACAAGTAGTGACAGATAAATCATAAGAAAATAAATCAGCAAGACTTACAAATAAACAATATTTTATTGCTGTTATTTAACAAAATGTATCAAATTATAGAAATATTAAAAGTAAAAACGACAAATACTGTACACAGCGGTTAGGGTAGAGAAATGTTCAGTTACCGAACTAAACTGAACTGTTGTCGCGCGCGCATTTCAAAATAAAAGTCCGATATAAGCAAAATATATATATATATATTTTTTTTTTGACCACGCACTCCGCGACCCACTAAAAATGTTCTCGCGACCCACTTTTGGGTTGCGACCCACCAGTTGAGAAACACTGGTCTAAATCACAGTGTGCAAATCTGTGCTAAAATTAATTCTGACACTGGACCACAAAACCAGTCATAAAAGTAACTTTTTGGAAATTGAGATTTATACATTATTTATATAAATATCTGTAAATTATCTATGGTATATAATATCTGAATATTTTTTTAAATAATTCCATTATAGTAGGGGTTGTTAGGATAAGGTAACATTTGGCTGGAATACAACTGGGCTATTTAAAAAAAATGTGGAATCTGAGAGTTAAAAAAATATGCAAATATTGCAAATATAAGTTCTTAGCAATGCATATTACTTATACTTACTAAAATTTGGTTGTGATATATCAGAGCAGTAGGACATTTACAGAATGCCCTCATGGAAAAAAGATTTTTGGCATACATTGACTCATACAATGTAGTTTTGGCTATTCCCACAATTATACCTGTGCAGCTTCACAGCAAAAAAATCAGTGTATATTTAACTCAATTTGAGTTTAACTTAACACTGCTTGGGTGTACATATGACTCCCTCCATTTTGGAGTTAAAATAACACTTTCTAAAGTGTGGAATTTGTACATTACTCACATTTTAACACAGTAAGAGTTTATTCTTACATCAAACTGGAGTGTGTGTTACCCTTCAAAGTGTTAATGTATTACCTTTTTTCCTATATTATCAATTGGTGTGTGTGACAGATAACAGTGATCAAATATGTTGAAAATATTTTCAATTTATTAAATGTTCATTTATCTTTTCAGAAATAATTTCAATATATTCAACTCTTTGCATTTTAAAATGCAACAAGACATGTTTCAAGTTTAAGTAAAACGTACTGGTTTGATCACTGTTTATCCGATAGAACTGGTTCGAGTAAAAAAAATGGACTTCCCATCACTAGGAAACACACTGCATATGGAGTTAAAAGT
Organism: Danio albolineatus; assembly: GCA_903798035.1. Classification (NCBI taxonomy): domain Eukaryota; kingdom Metazoa; phylum Chordata; class Actinopteri; order Cypriniformes; family Danionidae; genus Danio; species Danio albolineatus. The sequence continues at coordinate 7,007,777 of CAIGQQ010033255.1, forward strand.
TGAACACTGAAAAAAAAAACTCTTAAATATACACTCTTTAACACTCGTGGATTAAAATGTACTCCAATTTTAACACTGAACAACACCAAAAAAATCACACTGTGTTTTTAACACTGGAATTTTTGCTGTGTTGAGACTGGTTTTGTGTCACAATTTTCAAACATGAGTTACATTTGATCCCATAATCAAGAATAATCAACATAATAAAATTATTTCAAAAAATTTTATAGATAGATAGATTTATAGATTTATAGGTACAGATCACAGATACAGATTGACACATTTTAAGGATTGTGTGGGAAAGTTTTTATGATTCTATACTTAATTTAAATATTTCAGGTTCCATAACAGTAAGACACTGATATCACGAAGGAAGTTTTAATTTATGTAACTGAAAAAATGATATAATATCAATGATGATTTGCTGATATACTGTAGTACAAACTTAGATTACAAACTTAGTTAATATTCAAGCATATCACATATGTAATGGCTGCGAGTTACATTTCAAAACATTACATATTTTAAAGCACCTTTTAGTAACATTTTTATGGAAACAATTTCTACATTATTTTAATGATCACTTGAAATCTTAAAATTAATCTTACTTTTAATCTTTAAGACATTACATTATTAAATGATTTAATGATGTGATTATTATGATGTTTAATGATTATGTGTAAACTGAAATGTGGGTGGATGGATAGATATTTTACAGTCGCAAAAATGTAGATTTGATTTGTCATCTGGAACATAGATCAAAAGGTACCCTATGTAACGTATTTCAGATTCGAAACAATGTCAACAGCGCCCTCTAGTGGATTTGGCATCTCAAACATACAACAAAACGTACTCAGAGCAATGTATTTTACGCTTCAAAAAAAAAAAAGGGTGAGGCATGTATTTCCAGTGAGCCTGGACTCTATCTTTTGATGAGATTTCTAATTGATTGAGCGCTTTTAATGACTAGATACGGGTATACAGATAGATAGATAGATAGATAGATAGATAGATAGATAGATAGATAGACGGGTAGAAATATAGATAGATAGATAGATAGATAGATAGATAGATAGATAGACGGGTAGACAGATAGACAGATAGATAGATAGATAGATAGACAGACAGACAGATAGATAGATAGATAGATAGATAGATAGATAGATAGATAGATAGATAGATAGATAGATAGATAGATAGATAGATAGATAGATAGATAATTGTATTTTTATAATATCTTTCACTCATTTGATAAATATGATGTCCTATCTTTTCTTTTGATATTGGGATGAAACATGACTTGGAAATCCCCTGACAGTGTTCATAAAATTCACACGAGCAGAAGTCCGCATGAGCCAAAACAGCAGTAACCTGACCTGTGCAGCAGAAAGGTGCAAAACCTACATGTGTGAGGCAGAAACCAGCACAGTCGCAGGTGAAACGATGGAAAGCATCAAGGCGAGGTGCAAATCCATTGTTCACAGATATAAACGCAGCCCAAGTGTGCATATCAGAGCACGAGGCATCTGGGCACCTCGCACGGCTTCCTGTTCGTGTGTATGTAAGTCAGAAGAAAGCAGCCGAGGGCATTTACCTCCCAGACGGTAGCCAGTCCCCCTCCTCCAGTCCTTTTTTTTTTTTCCTCTGCTTAACCGATTAACCCCCTCCTTCTCTCTGTCCCCTGAGCACTAAATCACTTCCATCAAGCTCTTTCCCTCCCTCTCGCTCGCTGCTCTCTGTTTTAGGTACTGTGAAATAGAAACCATACCTGACGGGGCAGGAAAGGGGATGATGGGATGCTAATGAGCTTTGTGGTCGCAGACACACTCTTCTTGTTGGCGTTATTGTTATTGTGGTTCTACGATACCACCGGCGAGACAAGACCTTTTTTAAAGTCGATGCAAAATGAACTCACAATCATTTATTCATTCATTTTCCTTAGTCTTTGTTCCTTACTTATTAGGGGTCGCCACAGTGGAATGAACCGCCAGTTTTTCCAGTATATGTTTTATGCAGCGGATGCCCTTCCAGCCATAACTCAGTACTGGGAAACACCCCTCCACTCTCGCATACACACACTCATACACTACCTGACAAAAGTTTTGTCGTCAATATCAGTTGTAAGAGTAACAAATAATAACTTGACTTCTCGTTGATCGTTAGGAAAAGTGGCAGAAGGTAGATTTTTCAGATTAATCATCTGTTGAACTGCATCCCAATCCTCACAAATACTGCAGAAGACCTGTTGGAACCCACATGGACCCAAGGTTCTCACAGAAATCAGTCAAGTTTGGTGAAGGAAAAATCATGGTTTGGGGTTTACATTCAGTGTGCTGCCCAGTGTGCTGCCCATTAGATTACAAACCACAGGAGAAGGCAAATTCTTCAGCAGGATAGCACTCCTCATACTTCAGCCTGCACATCAAAGTTCCTGAAAGCAAAGAAGCCCAAGGTGCTCCACGATTGACCAGCCCAGTCACCAGAAATGAACATTATTGAGTATGTCTAGGGTAAGATGAAAGAGGAGGCGTTGAAGATGAATCCAACAAATCTTGATGAACTCTGGGAGTCCTGCAAGAACGCTCTCTTGGCCATTCCAAATGACTTTATTAATCATTTATTTGAGTCATTGCAGAGATGTATGGATAGAAGTCAAGTTATTATTTGTTGATTCTAAAACTTGAACAGGCGATGAGAACTTTGTCAGGTAATCACGCCTCAATAAATCTGATCTGCCTGTTTACATGATAGTCGCATTGTCACATATCTGATTTACATCTGATTTATTTCCACTTATGAAGGAGGCCTGAAACCGATCTCTGAATATCCGAATGCAAGCATTTATTTCGTGTTCACATGGTCATAGAACAGATCTGATCTGTGTCACATACAGTGTTAGGTAAGTTACTTTAAAAAAGTAATTAATTACTAATTACTTAATCAATATTGTATTTAAAATACTTTTCTAATTACTGTGTCTGAAAAGTAACTTAATTACTCAATAAGTAACTTAACTAAATAGTTCTTGAAATCCATATAAACCTTGAGTGGACAAATAATAAAAATTTAACTCTGTAAATAATAAATACTTAGATAAAACATATGAGTCAAACATGAAATAGTTTAGCCTTTTAGTTTTCTGAATCATCTTTATTATATTCTATTTAAAAAAAAAAAACTATAATAATTACGCGCATAATAATTTTTAGTATGCAATGTAACCTTCTTAAATATTTTTCTGCATATCTATCGATCAGGCAGGATCATGCAATCTTTACAAAAAAATCATTATTTTTCACGGTATTAGAATGAAAGCCCGTGCAGTATGATCGGAAGTGGACAAAAGGCTTAAGATTTATACGGCATGTTTTTGAACTGGATTGTCTCTCTTGTTTACCTGTGATCTGATCGAGCAAAATGTGCCTTATTACTCTGTAAACAGAGCAGCATCAGTCATGTTAAATTCGCCGACTCCCTCTGTCACATCTGCGTAGTCATCCTAGCCTTTCTCATAGTAATCTTCATAAACTAGCCCATGTAAGGTGCGCGATAGCCTTGAAAAAGCCGCGCGCTACAGCACGCAGGCGTGCAATAAGGAAAAATAAATTGATTAATACTGTAATGTTCTTGTCTGGGAATATTTTCATTTCGTAAAACAGCCACTCGCTTCAGCTGAGTCCGACATCTTCCGCTTTATGACTAGCAGCAAACTGGCGCGCGGCGCTATCACATGCATCTGCACTACGATGATTTTAAGGCACCAGAGTTTACTTTTACCTTTAGAACATAAATTAATAAAATTGTGTAAGATTATTCAGCGAGTTTAATTATTTTACAATGTAACGCAGGTACATTATAAGTAACTGTAATTAAAATACCTAAAAATGAACAGTAATTAGCTACTTTACTTTTTCAGTGGAAAAGTAATTTAATTACAGTAACACAGTTACACCCAACACTGATCACATATGAGCAAAAAAAATCGGAATTGGGTCACATTTAACTGGCAGTGTAAAAGGTGCCTTAGTCTTGTCTTCGTCTCGGATCAGAAGATCTTGATTACAACACAATTTTTTCCCAGCATCCTGACCAACACAGCAGGCGAAACCTGGCAAAACCGCCCTCAAATTACACGCTTTGATTTGAATTGTTTAGAGAAAAATAAGCTGCGTTTTATTGCTTTTAAAAAGCCTCCAGAATGAACTGCACGCTTGACTTCACTTGTAAATACATGTGTGTAGACACTTTTTTTAAAAAGCTGGAGTGGAAACTTTGATTCTGAATTTCTTATTAGATATTATTATTGATTCTTCCTGTTTACATCACTAAAGCTTCCAAAAGAGGCATTTAAAGCACACAAGGAACAACCTTCCAGAGAACAATCCAGAAAATAACTTTTTTTTCTTGAAGAACATCATTTTGTGCGTCACGGTGGCGCAGTGGGTAGCACACTTGCCTCACAGCAAGAAGGTCATTGGTTTGAGCCTCAGCTGGGTCAGTTGGCATTTATGTGTAGAGTTTGCATGTTCTCCCCGTGAGTTTCCTCCGGGTGCTCCGGTTTCCCCCACAGTCCAAAGACATATGGTACAGGTGAATTGGGTGAGCTAAATTGTCAGTAGAATGTGTGTGTGAATGAGTGTGTATGGATGTTTCCCAGTGATGGGTTGCAACTGGAAGGTCGTCCGCTGCGTAAAACATATGCTGGATAAGTTGGCGGTTCATTCCGCTGTGGCAACCTCAGATTAACCCCAGATGTGTGAGTGTGTGCGTCTGTTTGTGTGTGTGCGTGTTTGTGTGTGTGTGAGTGTGTGTGTGTGTGTGTGTGTGTGTCCCTTGGTTTGTGTGTCTGCATGTGTGTCCATGGGATTGTGTGTGTTTGTGCGTTTGTGTGTGTGTTAGTGTCTGTGAGTGTGTGTTAGTGTGGGTGTGTGTGTGTGTTTGTTTGTGTCTGCGTGTGTTTGAGAGTGTGTTTGTGTGTGTCTGATTTTGTGTTAGTGTGTGTATGCATGTATGTCAGCCAGTGTGTGCGTCTGTTTGTGTGTATGAGTGTCTGTGGCTTTGTGTGTGTGTGTGTGTGTGTGTGTGTGTGTGTGTGTCCATTGGTTTGTGTGTCTGCATGTGTCCATGGGATTGTGTCTGTTTGTGCGTTTGTGGGTGTGTATGCATGTGTTTCAGCCAGTGTGTGCGTCTGTTTGTGTGTATGTGTGTCTGTGGCTTTGTGTGTGTGTGTGTGTGTGTGTGTCCACTGGTTTGTGTGTCTGCATGTGTATCCATGGGATTGTGTGTTTGTGCGTCTGTGTGTGTGTTAGTGTCTGTGAGTGTGTGTTAGTGTGGGTGTGGGTGTTTGTTTGTTTGCATGTGTTTGTGTGTGTGTCTGTGTGTGTTTGTGGGTTTGTGTGTGTCTGTTTTTGTGTTAGTGTGTGTGTATGCATGTGTGTCAGCCAGTGTGTGTGTGTCTGTGTGTTTGCGTGTGCCTGTTTGTGTGTTAGTGTGTGTAGTATGCATGATGTGTGTGTCTTTTTATGTGTTAGTGTGTGTCTGTTTTGTATGTTAGTGTGTGTATGCGTGTGTGTGTGCTGGTTTGTGTGCGTTAATGTGCGTGAGTTTATGTGGGCGTGTCTGTCTGCTGATATAGGTTTGGGTCTGTCTTTGTTTGGGTGTCTGTGTTTATCAGTTTGTGTTGTGTTGTGTGTATGTGATTACCCTATTTTCAACCATACAGAACATCTTCTGTAATAGAAGTCATTGACGGATGTTAAAGCTCATTATTAACTGACTATACACACAGCTTTAGACGTCTTTCCTTTTAAGACGTACTGGAAGTCTGTAGATTCCAGCTTCAGCGTTGTCTCTCTGTCCCTTTCTCTCTCATCTGAGTCTGCTTTACATCATTTACGGCTTTCAGCTCAACATCTGCCGTAATGACGTTCCAGAGTTTGTGTACGATAACACAAATCACAGTCAGCATAGTGAAAATAGTGAGCAGGGGCTTCATCTTTGAGCTCTTCTGGCTTCTAGCGCTACACAGTATCCCGTTACAAAAAGACCAAACCACAACGGCTATAAATACAAGTGTAACTATGTTCTTCAGCAGCAGAGCCCATAAACACCATAAGGAGCTCTGACGGCTCGGTGCAACAAAAAAAAAAAACGTCCCTCCGCGCTTTTTTATCTGTCAGCATTTGATCAACTGTCTCATGGACAATTATCGTAACAGTAACAACCGCAAGATTAAAACGTCAGTCTGGAGGCAATCAAGATCTTAAGTTCTACTGTGTTCTCTGTGAGTCTGTCCCGTTCTCTGAGGCGCAAGAGTAACACACACTTCCATCAAGCATGTTTACATACAGTAGAAAAAGAATGGAAATGTGCACTGGAATGGACAAAAACACTCACCGACTTTATTAAGTACACCTGTCCAGCTGCTAATTAATGCACTCAGCCAATCACATGGCAGGAACTCAATCCATTTAGGCATGTAGATAAGGTCAAGGTGATCTGCTGCAGTTCAAACCGAGCATCAGAATGGGGAAGAGAGGTGATTTAAGTCACTTTGCACTTTGCACTGAGTATTTCAGAAACTGCTGATCTATTGGGATTTTCACGCACAACCATCTCTAGGGTTTACAGAGAATGGTCTGAAAAACAGAAAATATCTAATTTTGTTTTACAGGCTACAGTAGCTTAAAAAAACCACTCGTTACAACCGTATACAGAGCATCTCTGAATGCACAACACGTCCAACCTTGTGGCAGATGGGCTACAGCAGCAGAAGACCACACAGAGTGCCACTCCTATCAGCTAAGAACAGGAAACTGAGGCTACAATTCGCACAGGCTCACCAAAATTGGACAATGGAAAAACATTGCCTGATCTGATGAGTCTCGATTTCTGCAGCGACGTTCGGACGGTAGGGTCAGAATTTGGTGTCAACAACATGATAGCATGGACCCATCCTGCCTTCAATCAACGGTTTAGGCTGGTAGTGGTGATGTAACGGTGTGGTAATTTTCTCGGCACACTTTGAGGTAGCAATTAGTACCTATTGAGCATCGTGTCAACACCACAGCCTACCTGAATATTGTTGTTGATCCTTTATGACAACAATGTACCCATCTTCTGATGGCTACTTCCACCAGGATAACGCACTATATCATAAAGCGTGAATCATCTCAGACCGGTTTCTTGAACATGACAATGAGTTCACTGTACTCAAATGGCCTCAACAGTCACCAGAACTCCAATAGAGCACCTTTGGGATGTGATTGAATGGGAGATTCGCATCATGGATGTGCATCATGCCAATATGGAATAAGATCTCTAAGGAATATTTCCAGTACCTTGTTGAATCTATGCCACGAAAGATTAAGGCAGCTCTTAAGGCAAGAGGGGTCCAACCCGGTACTAGAAACCTAATAATGTGTACCTAATAATGTGGCCGGTGAGTGTATGCGAATGGCTCATTTGCATACATTCATGCATTTGTCACATGCTTCTCTGTTTATCTGAAGACATTTTTTTGTTCCTAGCTGTCTATTTATGCATTTTTCAGTCGCTTTTTGTTTTTATCTGAGGAAATGGACACTTTTTATTTTTAGTTGAATGTCTCAAGATCCTAGCTGTCAACGGAGGATGAGAGAGCTCCAGGATTTAATCTAAAAGATCTTAATTTGTGTTCTGAAGGTAAACAAAAGCCTTGGGAGATTGAAACAAAGTTTACATTTTGAGTGAACGAACCCTTATTTTCCTTTTCCCCTTACTGGACTAATGCTTTTAATTCCATTGATAAATATAATTTTATTTTTCTATTACGTTCTTCCAAAATTCATTCTTTATGTGTGATTGTAGCATAAAATACTTTTTAAATTAAATTGTGTACACTGAAAACAGAATTCGTTGGATTTACTACATTTTTTTAAGGTAAGTGGTTGCAAACTATTTATATGGGCTGAATCTAAAGAAATAAATGAAGTTAAACATTACTAAATTGAATTTGTTTGTTTAAATTCAGCCCATATAAATTGTTTGCAAAAACATACCTTAAAAAAATAGTAAATTGAATGAATCATTGTTTTTTAGTGTAATTTTGGAGGTAATCAAGATCTCCGGCATCTTAAGTTCTCCTTCACTCTCTCTGAGGCTGGATTACGTTCAAATTCAGAAATGAGATAATCGAAGTGTATCATTACCGTGTTCTCAGCTTTGACAATCTAACCGCTCGGCAAATTCCTATCCTTATCCGATGGAGAAGGTCTGGTTCTTATAGTCACGCATAGGCTTGATTTCGCTTCTGTGACAGTTTGTCAAAAACAAATGAAAACGTCATTGTTTTCCTCCGGCTCTGTGTTGTAGGAGCCACGACTGTTGGCAATAAGATTCAACAATGAAATCACCGAATTCGATCCTCTCAGTTCCTAAACCGCAACTGTGTTTTCCTCTCCAATATCCATCACTGAGCTAAATTAAAGTCTAGAAATGGAAGGAAATTAAATTAATGCCAGAAGGTGTGTGTTTGTGTGAGGGTTACACTGTGACAACCCTTTATTTCATGCACATTTAAACACAATCTATCCAACAGGATGTTCACACAATAGACTATCATTCACTCATTCATTCGTTTTCTTTTCGGCTTAATCCCTTTATTAATCTGGGCGGAATGAACCGCCAACCTATCCAGAATACGTTTTTACGCATCGGATGCCCTTCCAGCCACAACCCATCCCTGGGAAACATCCATACAAACTCCTACACTACTGACAATTTAGCCCACCCAATTCACCTATACCACATGTCTTTGGACTTGTGGGGGAAACCGGAGCACGCGGAGGAAACCCACGCAACCACGGGGAGAACATGCAAACTCCACACAGAAATGCCAACTGACCCAGCCGAGGCTCGAACCAGCGACCTTCTTGCTGTTAGGCAAACGTGCTACCCACTACGCCACTGTGGCGCCCTAAACTATCATTTAATTAACCATTATGGTGACTCAATAAAATAATACACTGAGATTGCACTGGACTCTGTACATTCCTATAGAACAACAACAACAACTTCACCAAAAATAAACATGAGATTAAAAAAAATGCAATTTACAATAACATTTTGGGTTGGAATTGGGCATGACTGAGCTGCTGTTTATGTCTGCTGGACATACTGGAGCATTT
>CAIGQQ010033255.1:7029237-7049334 GCA_903798035.1 Danio albolineatus
ACATACACATACACATACACATACACATACACATACACATACACATATACATACACATATACATACACACACTCAAAAAAATTATGTTTGCTGTTTGCTCAAGCTACTTATTTAAAAAGAGCTGAATAAAACAATTCTTGAGTTTTTTAGGGACAACTTAATATCTCTTAAAATCTCAATACAGTAACATATATATCGGATCAGCACTAGAACTGGGAAATTAGACTATACTTTTCATATAAATATCCTTTGGAAATGTACATTTATTACATATTTTGAAAGAAAATAAAGGGTTTTAAAATGAAAACAGGTCTGAAGCGAAACACAAATCTATCTGCGCCAGGCACACTTCACTGAATGAGATCAGATTCTTGCCCTTTCAATGCACTGAAAACACCAAACCACATAAGAAAACACCTCCGAGACCCGTCCATATGTCACTCAATACGCCAGTGTTACACCACGGTGAGAGAGATTTCCACGACATTAGCAATATCATTTTAAATCAAAATCAATAGCATCTAGCAAAAACAAATGTCAAGTGTCAACGAAAAGTCAACCAGCGACGAGGTCACAATGAAGTACTCTTCCTCTGAGAAACTCACCCACCGGATGCCTTCTTGACAGTGGGGAAAACATGCCAAGCCAACAATGCCGTCACGACGTCAAACAGCCATGTTTAATGGGACGTGATGTTTGTTCGACTTTGAGGGAACGCATCTCAATTTAGACAATAGAGTTCATGGTATTCTCTTCTGGGATTTAAAGCAGACAAAAGGCTTCACTGCTGTTTAGCTTTGCGCTGGCATTATTGTTTTTAGCGGCTTCTGAGATCACAGCCAAATGCAACTGAGGTTCCTGGAATAAACAGAGCATCGATTCTGACTTTCTTTAAAGCGATGCCATTGTCTTAATGTGAATGGAGATGCAAACTAAGACATCTGAAGTCAAAACACTATACGTCTCTGTCACCGTTACATGCTTGGGTGCCAGATGTGAAGAGGCTCAATCTCTCATGCTATTACGCTACGATTACCGTTAGCATTACAACAAAGCATGTGTTTCTGAAGAGCATCTGTCGTTCTTTCCAAGTAGACCCGCCTTGGGCTGGACGTCCTGGATTGTCCAAAGTTTCAGTGACTTTTAGAATAATCAAACACAGCGCATTGCTCAACGTGATCTGGTGTGTGTTGGAGTAAACCGAGCAGCCATTTTAGGATGTTCTCGAATGCACATTTATTAGCACAATCATTTTAGCTTGTATAACACATACCTGTCAACATCGGGATGTGAAAATAAGGGATTATTACTGTTTTAATGTAAATAAACAGTTAAACGGTCAGTAATATTTTTTTAATACTGTTATTTACAAAAGAAAATTTAATAGAATACATTAGCAAACAGCTTAGCTTATTAAAATGAGCTATTATAAAGAAATAGAATCAAGTTATCAAATCTTATTAATCTTTTATTCATTGTATATCTGACACATTCTGAATAAAGAGCAGTGAATGAATCTCATTTATTTAGATTTTTTTGTTTGATTACATTAAATAACAGAGGTGTCACTGTTATAAATAACAGAAATTTACATCTATCGTTATATTGACGGCATTCGATTGCTTTCCTAATGTTTTGTGCTCATTTAGGACAAAATTAGCTGTGTTTGAAAAAAAAAAACATCAAGATCGACATCTTTAGATGTTATTATTATTGATTATGTGTGTTTGTCTGTTCAAACACGCACCCAAAACCCAGTATCCACATTCGCTCTGCTTCTAATCGAGTGTGCAGAATCCGTTTGGGAAACAGCGTCTATTTATCACTATGGAGCGCGTCAGCTGACAGTCACGCACCGCTTTATGACTGTTTTGAGGATTGCATAGGAGTGACGGCACCTGTAATGATAAGGTAAGGGAATCCCGCCGTTTTTATGTTTATTCTAAAGTGTTTCATGCCTAAATAAAGCGAAAGCACAGAACAGATTCACATTTAAGAAGAAGGGGCGGCCCCTGGTGGTTCGGCGTTATGGGTTTGCGAATAGGGAGGATCGGCTCTTTAATGTTTATTGACACCCGTCGGAGAACGACTGAAAATACGGGAGAAATAAGGGAAAACACCTTTATGGGATGGTAGCGGGCTAGAACTGTAAAATACGGGAGAAGCCCGGGAAATACAGGAGGGTTGACAGGTATGGTATAAGATGGAAATGAATGCTTATTTCATAGTCATTTAATTTTCTTTTTCAGTTTTATCCCAAGGATATAAACAAATATCTACAGTTGAAGTCAGAATTATTAGCTCTATTGTACAATTTTCCCCAATTTCTGTTTAACGGAAAACAGATTTTTCTAAACATAATAGTTTTAATAACTCATTAATAACTGAATTATTTTATCTTTGTCATGATGACAGCACATAATATTAAAAAGATATTTTTTCAAGATAGTATTTAGCTTAAAGTGACATTTAAAGGCTTAGCTAGGTTAATTAGGCAAGTTAGGGTAATTAGGCAAGTCATTATATAACGAATGTTCTGTAGACAATCCAAAAACATTTATAATTAGTTTAAAAAGAAGAAATATAAAAAATAATTGTAAGGAGGGCTAATAATTGTGACTTCAACTGCATGTTCATTCATTCATTCATTTTCTTTTCGGCTTAGTCCCTTTATTAATGTGGGGTCGCCACAGCGGAATGAACCACTAACTTATCCAGCATATGTTTCACTTCCAGCTGCAACCCATCACTGGGAAACATCCATACAAACTCATTTACACACATACACTACGGACAATTTAGGCCTGGAGGAAACCCACGCAAACATGAGGAGAACATGCAAACTCAACACAAAAATGCCAACTGACCCAGCCGAGGCTGGAACCAGCGACCTTCTTGCTGTGAGGCGATCATGCTACCCACTGAGCCTCCATGACGCCCTCAACTGTATGTATAAACATATATTCTTCCTAATGTTCAATTCTAGTTATTAACAAACCATTAACTATGGCTTTTGCCTAAACTCTCTAATCTTTGATTATCAAATTCAAAACTTATACTCAGGAGATGTGTGGCTTTTGACAGATTACTTTTCTGTGTTGGTCCAGGACTAATGTCACATATTTGTTTAGGAAATAATAAAATGTTTAGTGTGGTGCAAATTTTTTTTACATTACTTAAGCATCTATAACTTTTTTTTCATTTTGAGCATTATAAACTCTAGATGATGGATAATAAAACCCAGAGTGTCTTCTTCCCAAAGAAACAAGAACTGTGAATGTAGACCAAATTATTCAGCATCTGTTAATCTTTTAGTTTGGGAAAGTCAGTTTTGAGAAAATGCCTCTGACGGTGAGGGAAAGAAGGACACCAATATAGTCTCAGAAAACCTTTTTTTTACATGCTATCTTCATCACATTAGAAAAATAAACTCAAAAACACTTGGCTTTTAAGTCATATTTTTTTCTAGGACATTACATTAATGTTTTCCTGTGTTTGCATATGGAAAAACAAATATTCAATTTAATTCAATTCACCTTTATTTGTATAGCGCTTTTACAATGTAGATTGTGTCAAAGCAGCTTCACACACACAAGCTTATTAATGTCCAGTTATTAATGTTGGAGTTCAGTTCAGTTCAGTGTTGTTTAATATTCACTACTTAAGAGTCCAAACACTGAAGAGTAATCCATCGGTGCGCAGTTAAAAACAATTTGTGTATTGAACACAATACAATTTTTTTTTCTCATAACTTCATAATGTATAACTTTTTATATTTTTGAGCATGTAACTGCCCCTTTAACCACAGTAAAGCTCAAAGTGTCTTCTTTCCAATGCTACCTAGTTTGTGTTTGCAGCTTACTGGAGTCAGGAACTGTTCCTATTTAAACTTAGATAGGTGTAAATCCCCAAAATTGAGTGCTGGCTAATTAATAGTTAACAAGGCCATGAATCCTCTATGAACCGCCACTTTATCGTGGTGGGGGGTTTAAGTACCAGAGTGTTCATAATGTAACCCTGCCAGTCCTACACCTCCCAACCTGCTCTGAGCTGGTATCGAACCAGCAACCTTCCGCATCGAAGTCAGTCGCTCTACCAAGGAGGCTTGCACCTGCAAAGCACTTCACTAGCTGGCCTCTGCTACACTAAGATCTATGTTGTCAGGGGCTAATACCTCTGGTAGGGTCTCCCAAGGCAAAAATTTCTTAGGTGACAGGTCAGACTAAATGCCGTTTAAAAATCCCTAATAAGCACAAAAACATCGAGGACCATGGCGTCACCTGGTATGGTACAGCCGGGGCTTCACCCTGGTGCCAGGCCTAGAGTTGGGGCTCATATGCGAGCAGCTAGTGGCCGGGTTTTGAGCCCGGTCAGGCTCAGCTCGAAGGAGAGATGTAGGACCATCCTCCTGCAGGCACACCACCTGCAGGGGGGAGATCTAAGGGGCAGGTGCATGTGATGGTCGAAGGTTAAGACCCAGACAACCTGATCGTCAAGCACAGAAACTGGCTCTTGGGACATGGAATGTCACCTCACTGGAAGAGAACAAGCCTGAGCTTGTGCAGGAGGTTGAACAGTACCAACGAGAGATAGTCGGGCTCCATGCACAGCTTGGGCTCTGGAACTTATAGCTCGCCAACTTAGCCTCCATGTGCTGTAGTTTTCCACAGTGAATGAGAGGGTCGCCACCCTGCACCTTTGGGTCAGGGATAGGAACACTAGTATTCAGCTTAAAGTGCAATGTTATGTTATTGTATGTTACTGTATGTTAATGTAAAACACTGATGATGACTTCCTCCTTTTCTTGTTCAGTTTGTTCTGTTATACGCTAATTTATCTGTATATGTGATTAGTTAAAACGCAATAAAAAGATGTTAGCAACACAAATGTGAGTCGTCATGTATGACTGTCCTCATTCAGTTTTCCTCAGCCGTCGCTTGTTCTCTGTGGTCGGATGTGCTCTGTTGTCTAATGCCTTCCAGTAATATTTCTGAATAAACTCAGCATGCTCATCTGCGCTAAATATTCATGTATGTGCAATTAAGCCTATTGGGCCGGTCTCCTCTTTATTCCCGTTTCCTGTTTTGTAGTTCTACTGACTATAATAAAATCATAATGATTCATGATGGTGCTGTTAAACCACACCGTTTGAAACGAATAGCATAAACATATCGTGAATGAGAAACGAAAAACATTTTTAAAGAACAAAACATGCCTCCTGCTTCTCATATTTGTCTACACGTTAGACACGCAGCGCAAGAAATCTAAACAACTGCCTCACATCCATTTCAATTAAAAGCCCTGCTGTTTACTCGTTGGTATTAAGATCAACCAAGGCTATTTAGGGCTGTTTTTATAAATGGGGTCTAAAATGTTTTGAGCTTGGATTAGTTTTGCCCATGTGTTCAACACAGGAACTTCCAGAATTCTATAATAAAAAGGCAGATTTTGACTGAACAGTATGCACTGTAAGACTGCACTGAATTGAAGTGGAATTGGAAGCTTCAATTGAGGTTTTATAATTAAGTTTGAATGTCTGTCATCATATATACAGTCATTAGCTATGTTTCCATCCAGCTATTTTTATTCGCATTTTGGATATGCGCATAAAAACGGTTGATGGAAACACCATGATACGCATATTTTTTGAAAATGTGCATAAAAAAATGTATGCGAATAACTGAGTAGGATAAACTTTTTATTCAATACGAAAAGATGCGCATAAACTGCGATGGAAACACATTTACCGCATAAATTCCAGTATGCGCATTAAATAAAGGTCATGTGATTTTGTTTTAAGAGATCATGTGATGATAAAAACGTGTGTAAATGGACAAACCAGCAGGCTGAACACATCGTAAAACATCTGAAATGTTGTTTTGGTCATTCTAAAATGCCTTAACCGTTTAAGTAGTTGTGTTATTATATTATTAATGACCTCCAGAATCAAGAGCGTCTGTGCTCCGCGCCTGAAACCTTCAAACGCCACCGCGCATTCACTGCGTGTCAGGATTGCCTTCTGAGGCACAAGTCATTTATTAAATGAAGAAAAAAATTGACACAGCTTCTTTTACTGCAGCAAATTACGTTTTTACTGTTGATATTTGGCGCCAGTAAATCAGGGCGATTTTGTACGCTTTGACTCGTTGGATGGAAGCACTGCTTTATTTGCACATCTTTTATGCGATAATCCAGTTTTGCGCATAAAGTTCATTCGCATTTTTGGATGAAAACATAGCTAGTGTCATTACCCTACAAAAAAAATTTCACAATATAGCCAATAATTACCATTTACTAGACGACCCCTGAATTTCCCCCACAGTGAAAATGTTACTTTTGAAAGACATGTCTGAAGTAATGTTGTTGGTATCAGAAAGTAGTTTTTTCCAGAAAGTCATAAGACATTAATATTAGGTTAGATTTAGGTCACCAGCATCTAAGGACAATGTTATTTTGACATCCAATAACGATGCGAAATTTTAGGTTGTGTTGGAAAGTGACCAAAATCCAACGTCGAGCAAACTTAAACCAACATCATATTGGGTCAAATACAGATATTTATTCGTCAAGTATGGCAAACAAAATAGTTTGATAGCAACATATTTGTATTGTCCACAAAACGTCAAGGTGTAACATCATTAGACATTGCTATGTTGTTGTTTTCTGGTTGCAATGGAAAGTAACCAAATTGCAATGTCTGTCTGACATTGGATATTGACTTCCGCCTGTCTTTGGTTTCTGATGTCAACCCGATTTTCATTGCCAATCAAAATGCAATGTCCCACAGCGGGTTGGGGTACATCTGACCTGGTGGGAGTGGTCAGTGAATGCATGAGCTCAACTTGGCAATCTAAAAAATCTTTTGTGTTTTTTTTTTTTTCATTTTAATAAAATAACAATGTTAGAATAAAAATACTCACATCTAGGAAAAGTTAGGCTACTGTGGTAATATGGGTTTTATATTTACAAAAGTACTGAATTAATTTTTTTTAAATGTATTTGTTAATGTGACCTCTAAGGAAATGACCAGTCAACTGTTCATTTAAGTTCTGATGTGTTTTTGTATTTTTTATTATTTTATTTTATTTATTGTATTATTGTATTATTATTACTTATTGTATTATATTATTTATTTATTGTATTATTGTGTTATTGTATTTTCTTTTCCCTTTTCCTTTTTCTTCCTAAAAAAAGAGGGTCACACTTTATTTTGATGGTCCGTTTGTTGAATTTAAGTAACATTGCAACTAATTCTCATTAGATTATAAGTAGACTGTTAGGTTTGGGTTAGGGTTGGGGTTAGTGTAAGTTGACTTGTTCTTGCAAAGTTAAATGTCTGTTGAATGTCAGTATCAACAGATATTAAGTAGACAGTCTACTGATACTCCAAATGGACCATCGAAATAAAGTGTTACCAAAAAGAGAAATAAAAATAAAGTATAAAAAAAATTAGACGTTGCATGAAAATTAATTTAGGGCGCCACGGTGGCCGAGTGGTTAGCACGTTCGCCTCACAGCAAGAAGGTCGCTGGTTCGATCCCCGGCTGGGCCAGTTGGCATTTCTGTGTGGAGTTTGCATGTTCTCCCCGTGGTTGCGTGGGTTTCCTCCGGGTGCTCCGGTTTCCCCCACAGTCCAAAGACATGCGGTACAGGTGAATTGGGTAAGCTAAATTGTCCGTAGTGTATGTGTGTGAATGAGAATGTATGGATGTGTTTCCCAGAGATGGGTTGTGGCTGGAAGGGCATCCGCTGCGTAAAACAAATGCTGGATAAGTTGGCGGTTCATTCCGCTGTGGCGACCCCGGATTAATAAAGGGACTAAGCCGAAAAGAAAATGAATGAATGAATGAATGAATGAATGAATGAAAATTAATTTATTAAAACACAGCTGATATTGATTGACTTAAAGTGGAAATTAAGATTTGTTCTAGTAAACGCTGACTTAACATTGACTTGGAAGTTTTCTAAAAACCGCTAAGCAACGGAGTGTTACTCTAGGATGTGACCAATATTTCGTCAAAGTTAAAACCCTTTCCAGAACATTTTATCATGTTTGTTTGTGACAGTATAAAAAACGCCTCGGATAAAAGCGAAAAAGACAATAACACCATCAAAAAGCCATTAAAAAGCAATCAGGCTGCATTACCCAGAGTGATGGAGACGTACACAAACACGAGTGAGTTTAATCACACCAGTAAGCGCTCTGCTCGGGATACTGGCTCACATATGGTGCTGGTGTGGGTGGACGGGTCATCAAACGCAGCGCCATCCATTAGGCCGAGTGTGAGAGATCCCTTCATGCTGACAGCACGACGCTACACATGCATTCGGGTTGGAGCTGACCCCAATCCAGCCGCGTTTTTTTAAAGGTGATTTATGATTTGCTAATGCCAGAAATGATGATTCGCTGAACCGGACACTTCATCATGCGTAAAAAAGGCCACACGAGGAGGTTAAAGGTCATGCTCGAGGTCCACTGGAGATGTGCTTCAACACAAAGCTGTTTCTGTAGGCCGATGGGAGCGCAACAGGTTGGTTAAGTGATGATAAAAATCAAAAATCAATCATGCAAAGGTGCACTACTGTTCAGAAGAACCGCTTTAAAATGATTCGAAGACAGTAAAGACGTTTACAAGATGTCTATAAAGTGCATTAGTGCCTGTTCACTTTTCAGCCGTGCTGTTTTTGGAAGTTTTTTCTAACCAATGTTTCCCATAAGGATTTAAAAATATATATCTGTTACTAATATATTTAATATCATTTTATATTATACTTGTTATATCCTCACAGTTGTGTATATAAATAAACACACTACCTGACAAAAGTCTTGTCGTCGATCCCAGTTGTAAAAGCAACACATAATAACGTTGCTTCTAGTTGATCATTTGGAAACGTGTCAGAAGGTAGATTTTTCAGATGAATCATCTGTTGAACTGCATTTCAATCATCACAAATACTGCAGAAGACCTATTGGAACCCTCATGGACCCAAGATTCTCACATAAATCAGTCAAGTTTGGTGAAGGAAAAATCATGGTTTGGGGTTACATTCAGTGTGGGGGCGTGTGAAAGATCTGCAGAGTGGATGACAACAACTGCCTGAGGTATCAAGACATTTGTGCTGCCCATTGCATTACAAACCACAGGAAAGGGGCAAATTCTTCAGCTGGATGGCGCTCCTCATACTTCAGCCTCCACATCAAAGTTCCTGAAAGCAAAGAAGGTCAAGGTGCTCCAGGATTGGCCAGCCCAGTCACAAGATATGAACATTATTGAGCATGTCTGTGGTAAGATGAAGGAGGAGGCATTGAAGATGAATCCAAAGAATCTTGATGAACTCTGGGAGTACTGAAAGAACGCTTTCTTTGCCATTCCAGATGACTTTATTAATAAGTTATTTGAGTCATTGCAGAGATGTATGGATGCAGTCGTCCATGCTCATAGGAGTCTTACACATTATTAATTTCATTTTGCACTGCACAATGACTTTATAGTCTATACTGTACATTATTTGTTGCATGACTTTTGTCTCAGCAAAGTCAGATCTTACTGTCCTAATTAAATCAAAATCAAGACATGATCATATTTTATTTCGGTAAAATAAGCGTAATCTAGAGGCCTTTGTCAGGGTTGGGGAAAGGAGAGCGAGGACTCAATTGCAACAAAATGGGTATTTATTAATAATAGAAATAAAATAAAATAGCAAAATAAACTACCCCGAGGGGGAAAACATTAATAAAACAAATAAACAATCAAAAAACAAACTTGACTGGGCTGGCAGGGATAGAGCAGGGCTGGACAAGGCTGGACAAGACTGGACAGGAGGAATATCGACGATGAACGATGACGAACTGGCACAGGACAGCAGACATGAGGAGAATTTAAAGCAGACATGATTAACAAACAGACAGGTGAATATAATAAACTAATAATGGGTTAACAAGGAGGGTGGGGCTAGACAATAGACAGACTAGAACACGCAGCAAATGAGAGAACTCATTAACTGCGTGCTCACATGACGACACAAGCACGCGGAGTGTGTGTAAACACACACACCACGTGCTAAACACAACAACAGAGGACTGAACGCAAGACACAAGCACACGATAAAATGAAAACATCCTACCGTGCGCTCACACACGCAGCGTGCATGTTTCAACCCCAGCGCCACCCGAAACAGAACCAGACTAGACTAAAAAGGCGCCGGGAAAGAAAACGCACGCTGCAGACAAACAGGTCACAAGGACGAGAGCGCGCGATCGCGAACACGCCCAGGTCCCGCGCGCCCGCATCACGCGGGGGCGCGCAAGGTCCGAGCGCGCCCACAACCGGCGCTCATACAGACAATGACAACAGATATGACTAGACAAAAGCTAGCGTCCGGGCTCTGCCACAAAAAACAGGAATTAACTAGACAGGAGTGGCAGAACCCTGACAGCCTTTGCCTTTCATATAAGCCACTTCTGATACAAACTGATCAACTAGAAGTCAAGTTATTATTTGTTGTTTATAAAACTTGGATAGGCGACAAGACTTTTGTCAGGTAGTGCGTATAGTTGTTAGCAAAATTTAAATTTGTATACTTCATTCATAACACATTTTTTCAACTTAAAACTTTTTATTTTATTTATTTTCTAAAACTAATTTCTTTTGGTTTTGCCATGATAATAGTACTTATTATTTTATTTGTTATTTTGCAATATACTATTATATTACATACTGTTATTTTGCAGTTACAGTAGTGTCCAGCTTAAAGCGCAATATAAAGGCTCAACTAAGTAAATTTGGCTAAGTAGGCAAGTTAGGTTAATTAGGCAAGTCATTGGACAACAGTGATTTTGTTCTATAGACAATCAATAAAGAATAATTTCCTAGGGACACCACTTATATTGACTTTAAAATCATCTTTAAGAAATGTAAAAACTATTTAATTAAAGCCAAACCAAAATAAATAACACTTTCTTAAAAACAAAACAAAAAAAACTTAAACTTAGTCTTGTATTTTTTAGGGGTCACCACAGTGGAATGAACCGCCAACTATTCTGACATATCGTCTATGCAGCGGATGCCCTTCCAGCCACAACCCAGTACTAGGAAATACCCATACACTCATATGCAATTTACAGTAGTTCATGCAATTCTCTCATACCGCATGTCTTTGGACTGTGGGGGAAACCAGAGCACCTGGAGGTGAACATGGGGAGAAACATAGACTGGCCCACTTGGCACCGTTCACTTGGGAAATATTTAAAGGGGAAATAAAATTTCACATGATGGCTAATAATTTTGTCTTGTCACAAAGAGAAGTTTTAACATATCTTGTTAAACATATATGTGTATATTGTAATACAATATATGTGTTAAAGTACTGACTGACTTTCCATGCACCAAACAACACTTCAAGTACATTTCTAATACATTTAATATATGTAGTTAGATCGTTTTACCTGTTTACTTGCAGTTATTTTTAGGTTGCCAGGTATGCATTCTGGGATCAGTGTCCATTAAGAAACTATTCAGTTTTCATTTTGTATTTGTGAAAGAGATTTTGGTGGCCACAGCATGTCAAGTTGCAATGCAATTCATAAGTTATGAAAGTAGCCCATAAACACCACCAGCAAACTCCCATTTTCATTTCAAAAGAGGAAAACCACAACCCTGAAGCATTCACTGAAGAGTGTCAAGCAATGATCACTGTAGCCAATCACAGTCATATCCATTGACCACATGAACACAATGACCAATTGTAACAAATAGACAAAATTTAAAAACACAGTAATTTTTTCAGTACTTTTGACATCCCTAGTTTCTGTCACTTGTGGGGATTAAAGCGAAGAACAACAGAGATAAGTATCCAAGTGCAGATAAAGTAATATATTTAAGGCAAACAGGGACAAACAGAAGTAGCTGGTATAAAAAGAGCAATACAAATACGTGGACAAAAAACTGGCATAAGGTCGAAATAGGCGGCAAACAAGATGAAACAATAAACAAGGCTAAGACAAAACAAAGACAAGCAAACGTACATCAACATCAAAGACTCTGGTGTCTGTGTGGTGTATAAATATTCTGAATGATCAGCGATCACAAGTCTCAGCTGGGTGTGTTTCATCAGCCGTGATCAGCAACTGGTGTGTGTGACATGGCCTGATGGGATTTGTAGTTCCTAAACAAGACATATTTAGTTCACCAGCGATCTCTCAGGAGTGGATCGCTGGTGATCATGACAATTTCAACTAATCATTGCTATTTAATACACCCAGAAGTCGCAGCGTTGGTCTGCCATGTAATTATTGCATTTGCTAATCTACGCATCTATCAACGTCTTCAACCACACGGGTCCATTTCTCACAGAAAAATGCGATGAGTGAGAAAATGTGCTTTATATAATTGACTTTAGCCGTTGGCAAAAAATGAGGCCCTTTTTCTAAATGTATAACGAGGGCCACGATGTGCTCTGTACACTCCATATGCTCCTTATAGAATCCTGTAACCACAAATAATAGAGTTTGTATGTAGTACACAGTCAAATGGAAACATGGTTATGCTGAAATTAAGTTAAAAACATCTCTATAAGTTTATGTTGAACACATATGCTAATGTTATTTTAAAGCGAGACCACTATCAGAGGGAAAAAAAAAACATAACAATTGGAGTTTTTCCAAGTCGCATTAAAAAAAGCAATAAACAAGCTGTATAGCTTTAGGGTTATATCTTTATTTCCTCTGTGGTGGGTTTTTTCTTTTTTTACTGTTTGGTTTTTTCGAAGATTGAATGATTTATTCATTGCTTATTATATATATATATATATATATGTATTTTTTTGTACAGGATAATGATCAATTATTTTTCAGTAGACTTCTATCAAGGCTCTTAAAGTTGCCATAAAGTATTTAATGTCAATGGAGGGCAATCTGTCAAGCTCTCAAGATCCACTATAAATCAATTCCATTTGTTAAGACATATTTCATTCATTTTCCTTCGGCTTAGTCCCTTTATTCATTGGGGTCGCCACAGTGGAGTGAACCGCCAACTTATCCAGCATATGTTTAAAGCAGCGGATGCCATTCCAGTTGCAACTGAGTACTAGGAAACTAATACACACTCATTCACACACATTATACAGCCAATTTAGTCTATCCAACTCACATATAGCGCATGTCTTGGGTCTGTGGGGGAAACCAAAGCACCTGGAGGAAACCCACGCGAACATGGGGAGAACATGCAAACTCCACACAGAAATGTCGACTGACCTAGTCGGGACTCGAACCAGCAACCTTCTAGCTGTGAAGCGACCTTGCTAACCACTGCGCCACCATGCCACCCTAAGACATATTTATATATTTTCAATTTAAAATATAATCACCTTTACATCACTTTATAAAATATATCAGCAATTTAAAATATAACACCTTCGAATGTGAAATAGGCAACAGTACAGTTTCAGTGTCACTGCTTGGATCACACACAGAAAACACACTCAAAAGAATAATGTCTGCTGTTTGTTTAAACTACTTATTTAAATTGAGCCGAAAAAACACATTCTTGAGTTTTTTGAGTTTTTGGGATAACTAAATTGTTTTAAGTTCAACCCACTTACATTTATAAAAACTAGTAAGTTAATTTTAAAGATGCAGTATGTAAGTTTGACACCCACTGGCTGAAGAAGGTATTGCACTGCTGGATCAATACACATTTTCACTCGGCTCCTCCTCTGATGAGTTCACGCAAGCACAGGTTGCCAGATGGACGTGAGTGTGCCTATCGAGTTTAAAGGCTGATTTGAACTGCTTTCACACTAAAAGCAACGGCACCAGTTAGAGAAAATATTTTCCATACTAAAAGGAGTCCTAACCAACACCGGAAATTTCTATTTTAGTCTCACAGGTGAACAACAGGATAAATGACAAAGATCACCTCAGGTACACCTCATGTGCTTTATTCAGTGTTGAATGCTAACAATGTGATTTATAAAATGTGATTTATAAAATATATCAGCAATTTAAAATATAACACCTTTGAATGTGAAATAGGCAACAGTACAATTGTCTTTCAGTG
The DNA here is from genome assembly GCA_903798035.1 of Danio albolineatus. NCBI lineage: Eukaryota > Metazoa > Chordata > Actinopteri > Cypriniformes > Danionidae > Danio > Danio albolineatus. The sequence goes on from CAIGQQ010033255.1 coordinate 7,043,295, forward strand.
ACACTGCTTGGATCACACACAGAAAACACACTCAAAAAAATAATGTTTGCTATTTGTTAAAACTACTTATTTAAAATGAGTGTAAGCAACACATTCTTGAGTTTTTTTGGGACAACTAAATTGTTTTATTTTCAATCCACTTACATTTGTAAAAACTAGTAAGTTAATTTAAAGGTGCAGTGTGTAAGTTTGACACCCAGTGGTTGAACAAGGTATTGCACTCCTGGATCGATACACATTTTCACTCCGCTCCTCCTCTGATGAGTTCACGCAAGCACAGGTTGCCAGGTGGAAGTGAGTGTGCCTATCGAGTATAAAGGCTAATTTGAACCATTTTCAAACTAATAGCAACGGCACCAGATTGAAAGAAATATTTTCCATACTAAAAGGAGTCCTGACCAACACCTGAAATTTCTTTTTTAGTCTCACAGGTGAACAACAGGATAAATGACAATAATCACCTCAGGTACACCTCATGTGCTTTATTCAGTGTTGAATGCTAACAATGTGAGTTTGAATGCCATTTTACATGACATTTATTGCCATACTACTGGAAGAAGCAGCAGATAGTTCACCTCAGATCTTGAAAATAAAATAAACCATTTGAAATTGAACTTTAGAAACGTGACTCAGTGTAAACCAACACATGTGACTGATTCAGCATGTACATTTAATAATGTTAAAGAAGTTTAATATGTATTAATTAGATTGTAAACATTAAAATTTCGTCGGAGTGCAGTGAGTGCACTATTCTGTGCTTCTGAATTGCTGTATTTAAATTTCTGTCATGTTGCAACTGGTGCAAGCAACCAAATTGCTTATCAAAGCAAATCACATCATGTACTGTAGCGTGTTGTTATGACACAGGGTGTAACCTGCTCATCTAATGTTTACAATTGTAATGTTTATATTCTTTTGCTAATTAATAATCACCTCAAGTGGAACTCTGAATCCTCATTTCGGAGGCTGTTACTGTCCACCAGAGGTCGCATTTCAGTCACAGACACATGCTTTCAGAGCCTTTCTGACTGAATAAATGAAATACGCGGTTTTCCATGAAGGCAACCCCGGGTGCTGAAATATAATTGGCTAAAATGGCATTGGGTGGGTTAAAAGAACCAATACAAAGACAGCATTCCGCCACGTAATTCACATTTCCAAAGCAGAATATCTGACTTTATCATTGTTTTTCAGAAACAAAAGTATAAAATATATACAAAGGTATGTTCACTTAGCATGTTTCTTAAATAACTCCAAACATATTATGGTATTTTTATGCTTTAGAAGAGTCAAGAACTTACATACAGTACCATTAATTCCTGAATCCCAGAATTTTACAGTGTATATACATTCATGAAAGTTGTGAAAATTACAATTGAATTGTTGCAGCTTGTATGTTCTTATTGAACCGGAATGAATTTGACTCATCTTGATACGACCCTTTCAGTATCGCAATATGAGTTAAACCTTTCTCACTGACTTTTAGGTTCACCTAATGACTATATTATTCCACATACCAGCTTTAATCCTCCAAACCGTAAATTCTAGAACAGTTGGCCCTGAGGAGAGTAAATGGGAACGCATTCAACAAAAATCTAGAAGATTATTGAATTATAGAGATGTCAGAACGGCCCGCTGGTAAGTACAGCAGATGCCGAGAGCAGCATGTGTCATGATGTGTATGATAAAACATCCCGGTCGAGAGAAGAAAACAGAGGGGCTTTGGAGGGGAAAATCCCGTGCAGGTATGCAGTCTCCTCTCATGCATGTTTACAGGGCACCTCCATCTCCTTATGGGCGTATCGTGATCTGCAACTTCATCTTGCACAAAAACAGATTTGTCAGAGACGAGAAACACTGACAATCCTTTAGTGACCTAATGGAGTGACTTAGTTGAGAACAGGTTCATGTTAGGAGCAAGTTAGCTTGTTCTTCCAAGAGCTTACAAACCTATGCATTGTTTATGACTAAAAAACAATGAATAGGTTAGAAAGCTCTGGTGGTCGATCAGTGCGACTATATCAGAACACAGTGTTTTGTGTCTCTCCATTCTTGTGACTGGTATGGAATCAAGAGGACAAAACATCTGGAGAACTGCGGTGCAGGCCTGTCAATTTTCCATCACTTTCATGGCATCAGTTTTAGATCAGCTCTTAAAGAAGAAAAACAAAGATATGTAAACATACTAAGTTCTGGGAACTTGGGATGTCTGTACAGCACCTGTCGCCATTTTGAAATCACTAAAAACAACTGCTACAAAGCTTCTACAATGCCCGTATCAAGGTATTAAGAGATCAAATTCAACATGCACTTTCTTTAGCACTACTTTTTAGAGGTCAATCCACAGCTACTCAATTGGATTCAGGTCAGGACTTTGACTAGGCCACTCCAAAGTCTTAATTTTTTTTTTTCTTCAGCCATTCAGAAGTGTATTTGCTGGTGTGGTTACTTCTAATAACTAATAACTGATTTCTTTTATCTTTGCCATGATGATAACACATAATATTTTACTAGATACTTTTCAAGATAATAGGATTGGGCTTAAAGTGACCTTTAAATGCTTAACTAGGTTAATTAGGCAAATCATTGTATAATGATGGTTTGTTCTGTAGACAATCGAAAAAAAATATAGCTTACGGGGGTTAATAATATTGACCTTAAAATGAAAAAAAAATTAAAACGGCTTTTATTCTAGCCAAAATAAAACAAATATATTATAAAAAATATTATAAGAAATACTTTGAAAAATTCCTTCCTCTGTAAATCATCGTTTGGAGAATATTTATGAAAGAAAAAAAAAATAGAGAAGAGCTAATAATAGTGACGTCAACTGCATATGCCATGATTGATTTTCATTTAACAATAATATATATACAATTTTTATATAACAGTACAGCAGGATACTTACACAAAATATTAATTGTGATGCTGTATTTCTCGGTGGTTTGTCTTGTATGATTAAGATTGGTTTTGTCATCATGTGCCAGTGGAGTTTTAGCTGCTGAGTTTCAGTTTTAGTCGCTCTGTAAACAGTGTTGTGTCCTCTGTAAAGCTCAACCACAAACAGTAAACACACACAAGTTCTGAAGCAGCCGACATGTTGGACTCCAGCCTTCAACACTCTTAAAGCTGCTCTTCTTTTAAGCTGAATAGTGCAATGTCTAGGGCTTAGACGGTGGTTAAAGGGCAGGCAGATTATAGCATTTGGTACAGATGTGCATTTTTTAAAAGATCTATGTGTGTGTCCAGGCAGATTTGACCTCTCCAGTAACATGAACATTGCAAAAAACAACCGTAAGGTCGTCAAACTAATTTAAATGATAGTCAAAGATAACAGTAAACACATCATGCAGTTGTTAAATCATTTTTAAGGGAAAGAAAACTCCAAAACTACATAGCTTTGTGTGAAAAAGTGTTTGCCTCAGTTAAGGTAAAGGTTAAACTTGCCTCAGTTAAGGTGAGTGTTCATGACTTCCCCATAAGAAAGAAACTGGGCAAAAATGGTTCGTGTGGCAGAGTTTTAAGATGAAAACCACTGAAGTGCAAAAAGAACATAGGGCTTGTCTCCGTTTTGGCAGAAAACATCTTGATCCCAAAGACTTCTGGGAAATACTCTGTGGACTGACGAAAAAAGGTTGAATTTAATTCATCTATTTCTATAACGCTTTTACAGTGTAGATTGTGTCAAAGCAGCTTCACGTGGATTATAGTAAATTGAAACAGTGTTAGTCCAGTTTTCAGTGTTGAAGTACAGTTTAGTTCAGTTTAGTGTGGTTTAATATTCACGGCTGAGAGTTCGAACACAATTATTATTATTATGCCACATTATGTGTGGCATAGGCGGCACGGTGGCCTAGTGGGTAGCACGTTCGCCTCACAGCAAGAAGGTCGCTGGTTCGATCCCCGGCTGGGCCAGTTGGCATTTCTGTGTGGAGTTTGCATGTTCTCCCCGTGGTTGCGTGGGTTTCCTCCGGGTGCTCCGGTTTCCACCACAGTCCAAAGACATGCGGTACAGGTGAATTGGGTAAGCTAAATTGTCCGTAGTGTATGTGTGTGAATGAGAATGTATGGATGTGTTTCCCAGAGATGGGTTGTGGCTGGAAGGGCATCCGCTGCGTAAAACAGATGCTGGATAAGTTGGTGGTTCATTCCGCTGTGGCGACCCCGGATTAATAAAGGGACTAAGCCGAAAAGAAAATGAATGAATGAATGTGTGGCATAAAAGTAACACTACAATTCAGAAAAACAACATCATATCAACAGTAACATCTGGTGGTGGTGGTAGTATGATGGTCTAGGGCTGTTTTGCTCCTTCAACTCCTGCAAGACCTTCTGTGATAAATGGATCCATGAGTTCAGCTATGTACCAAAATATCCTGAAGGAGAATGTCCAGCCATCTGTAAGTGACCTCAAGCTGAAGCGAACTTGGGTTCCACAGCAGGACAATGATCCAAAGCACACCAGCAAATGCACGTTTGAATGGCTGAAGAACAACAAAATGAAGACTTTGGAGTGGCCTTGTCAAAGTCCTGACCTGAACCCAACTGAGATGGATTGACTTTAAAAAGGTGGTTCATGCTTGAAAACTGCATGATGTGTTCACTTGTGTTATCTTTAACTAATATTTGCATCTGTTAGATGCTCTGAAACGTTAAACTGTAAAAAATGTGCAAAAAAAAAAGAAAAAAAGAAAAAAGAAGATACGTATGATACGTATTTTGTCTAATAAACCATTGAATTAGGAGGAAATATACATTTTTCCAGGCTTTATGGGGTCAAAAGTCCTTCTTTCCCACCAAGTCTGCGTGATTACCGAGTTGTCTAAATCCGAATGGTTGATTATTTCCCTTGATGCTTAATTGTGATCATTAATTTCAAATCAAGTTTACATTATTGTGTGCGGGACAAATGCAGATGTTTACGCAGGCTACGCATCCAACACAAGGCGAGCCGTTTAGAGGAACATTAGTGCACATCTTAAACATTACAGCATTCAGTTTACAGTAGCTGATTATCAAGGGAAAGTGTAGAGGAGGGGAAAGGGCCGCTCTTGTATACAGAACACATGACATGAGTTATAGATGAGCTATCTCAATGTATACACATCTACACTTTTTTTCCAAAATACGTGTTTAGTTTATTCAGTGATGGTTGTGCTGGTCTGAAAGGTCAAACGGGCTTTAAGTTTCATCGATAAGCTAAATATTCTTGAAAAACAATTCATATTACGTAATGTTGACTCTGCATTACTCAGGGAGATTCCTACTTAAGAGTTTAGGAACAGTGTTTCATCAGTATTCCAATCAGTGTTGTATAAGTTGTAACTAGGGTTGTCACGATACTGGAATTCGGTACCAATCGATACTGAAATTTTTTAAAATATCTATTTCCCACTAAAATATGAGCGCTGTTGAGCAAGTTTTTAAACAGCGCTGACATGTCATTGTGTTCATGTGCTCAACAGAAATGACTGTGATTGACCAAAAAGGTCATCAGTTTACCAAACTCATCACTGTTTACTGAGTGTGACCACAAATACAGGGACACTGGAGCATTTTAAAGCAGTGATTCATCAGTGGATAGTTCATATGTCAGCTTAAAGACAAACCAGCTGATCGACGTGACTTTGAAACGCTCGAGTGTTTTCTCACATTTCGCATAAGAAAAAAACATTCAGACATTTTGTTTACGAAAATAAAAGCATTTGAATATTTTCCCAGACACATTTAGCTGCTAGATGCTAGTCAGATAACGCTTCTATATTCATTACTAATGCCAACTGTGTGAATAATTAATGATAAAATGCTTATTATAAACTGCCGTTTGTTTACCTTCAAGCTCTGCTTCAATTGCTTGACGCGTCAGTATTCCAGTCAGTGTTGTATAAGTAGTAACTAGGGTTGTCACAAAACTGGAATTCGGTACCAATCGATACTGAAATTTTTTAAAATATCTATTTCCAGCTAAAATTTGAGCGCTGTTGAGTACGTTCTTAAACAGCGCTGATATGCCATTGTGTTCATGTGCTTAACTGAAATG
>CAIGQQ010033255.1:7049734-7060949 GCA_903798035.1 Danio albolineatus
TATAGACAAACCAGCTGATCGACGTGACTTTTGAAACGCTCCAGTGTTTTCTCACTTTTCGCATAAGAAAAAAACATTCAGACATTTTGTTTATGAAAATAAAAGCATTTGAATATTTTCCCAGACACATTTAGCTGCTAGATGTTAGTCAGATAATGCTTCTATATATTTATTACTAATGCCAGCTGTGTAAATAATTATCGATAAAATGCTTATGATAAACCGCCGTTTGTTTACCTTCAAGCTCTGCTTCAAATGCTGAACGCGTGTGCACGTGAAGCAGCTGGTGAGCGCCAGCACACACACATATATGTGAAATCTCGACATGTGAAAATATTACTCCATATTGTTTATCAAAGTTGTTGATACTTTTCCATCCACAGAATTTGTAATGTCGTCAAATGTGTAAACATTTAGCTGCGGTTAACGCTTCTCTCTTTGGATGTCTCTGGGACAAAGCAGCTGCATGAATGCTAAGGCTTTAAAAAAATGTGAAACCATCAACAAAAACCCAACTCTTCTATGTTTACAAACACAAGCGCAGCCATTTAGAGCTCATTTCTGATTAATGATGTCTGAATTTACCGGTATTTTGGAATGGATGTGTAAATGGTCTTTTCCGGAAAAATTCTGGAACCTCCTTGCCTGTATGAACAGCGCTTTTTTTAATTTACCGGTAAAGTCGTTCCGGTAATTTTCCGGATATTTACCGGTATCGCTGTGTGAAAGGGGCTATAGATATTATTAATAGTTTGAGTTTTTTTTTAACTAACTTACCACCCAACACCACACACACACACACACACACACACACACACACCATTTGGATTTCATGTCTGCAAAAACTTCTGGGATTGTCAGAGGATCAGCTGGACAACTTTCCACTCCCATCTGCGCATTTATAGGTTTGCTCTCTCACACTAATTTGCCTTGTTTAGTAAATCTGGTTTTATATCAGCGCCCTAATAGCAAAGAATCTTGTTCCATACACATCAAGCGCTGGAAAAGCACTCGGTGGCCTTCACGGCTCTTACCCCAGCGACCTCCATCTCCTCAGGGGAAGCAGCTGTGGGTCTCTGTCCCCCGTCTGAGTCTGGGACTGAAAGGGTCCCCTCTTGTACCCCCTGTGTCTGACGACTGCTGAGTTAAAAGCAAAGGCCTCGCTGCGTTTGATTAAGTTATTTGCTTGCTATAGCGCGGGCTGGAGGAAGTTCCCCGCTGCCAGCTCCTGTCAACAATCTCCACGGAGCAGACCGCATGGCACAAACACAGGCCGAAGCATCACCAGTGTGTACAGTACATCTGACTTCAGTCACATGCAAAACTGTCCAGATTGAGGATGCGGATCACAACAGATGCAAGTGAGATTTAAGAATACTAGGCAACGATCACAAAGCCACACAAGTCGTTTATGTTTTTGTGCTTTTTGCATATTAAATTCATAATATAGTTAATAATACATAAATTTAATAATATTTTACAAATATACACTACCTGACAAGAGTCTTGTCGCCTATTCAAGTTTTAAGAACAACAAATAATAACTTGACTGCTAGTTGATCATTTGGTATCAGAAGTGGCTTGGCAAAGGCCTCTAGATTACGCTTATTTTACCAAAATTAAGTATGATCATGCCTTGATTTTGAATTATTATATTAGGTTAGTAAGGTCTTAGGACTTTGCTTAGACAAAAGTCTTGTCACTTAACAGAAATAATCTTCAGTGCCTACTTCTTCATCTTACACAGAAATGCTCAATAATGTTCATTTCTGGTGACTGGGCAGGCCAATCTTGGAGTGCAGTATAAGTAGGTTTATTTAATATGTTATTTTAAAAAAGTAACATATTCTCTCTCTCTCTCTCTCTCTCTCTCTCTCTCTCTCTCTCTCTCTCTCTCTCTCTCAAATTAGGTTTTATTCAAACATTCATTCATTCATTTTCTTTTCGGCTTAGTCCCTTTATTAATCCGGGGTTGCCACAGCGGAATGAACCGCCAACTTATCCAGCATTTGTTTTACACAGCGGATGCCCTTCCAGCTGCAACCCATCTCTGGGAAAGGTTTTATTCAAACATACAACTACAAATCATAAACTCTGATAAACTGAGAAATGGTCTTTGAATTTTTCCCATAGATGTGTATAAACACATATGTATATATAATTTTTAGCTGAAATGTTAATTCTTTTTCAAATAATTCCCAAGTTATCTTTAACATAGCAAGGAAATTAAACTAGGAAGGAAAAAGGAAATTACAGTTTATTTCTTTATTATTTTTATTTCTGAAGAAAATGATTTTTATTAATTTATTTAATTTTTTAAAATATTTTTTTACTTTAACGTTTGTCTTATTTATTTATTTATTTTCTTATTTATTTTCGTATATATTTTTTATTTTTTTCTTATTTATTTATTTGTTCCTTTATTTGTTCACTTAGTAAGTTGGCTGGAATAAATTTGATTTTAATAATAATAATAATAATAATAATAATAATAATAATAATAATAAATTAAGGTATTATTGACCCCCTTAAGATATTTTTTTTCGATTGACCAAAGAATTAACAACTGTTGTCCAATCACTTGCCTAATTAAATGAACTTAGTTAACCTAATTATCCTTGTTAAACCTTTAAATTGCACTTATATGCTGTATACTTAGCATGCTGTTTAGTAGTATTAACTAGCTATTAATACTAGAAAGATGTTATATGAAAATAAATATTATCATATAATTATACTATATATAAGATAAGATTTTTAGAAAATAATGCAATTTCACAGGAGGGCTAATCATTTTGACTTTTATCATTTTATAAGATTATGTTCTTTAGGCTTAGTAAATCGGTTCAATGCTGTGTTTAAAGAGCAAATTTAAAACTTTAATATACCTAAAACAGCATATATTATTTGATATACCTATGTTTTAAAAATATCAAGGGCTTGCTTTACATACTATGTAGTCTGTGTATACTCTGTACAGAAGGCTGCCCAAGTTATATACTAGATCTGCCTCATTTAGCAACAATCTACTCAAATTGAGTAGTCAATGAACTCATAATTAGTCACACTGTTCTAACTTCACAATAACAGTCTGGGCAAAATCAGTTTCAAACAGAGAGGACAGGTGAGATAAACTAAACAGCAAAATAAAAAGATATGTACTTTTTCATGTTCCGCTTGCTTTATCTGTAAAATATCTTTTACAGATACTGAATCCAATCTGCAGACTACACATGATTAAGAAAATCCAGCTTAAAGATTTTGACTGTGTGAAATGAAAGTTGCTGAGACTTTTACACTCACCGGACACTGCTCATTAATGCAAATTTCTAATCAGCCAATCACATGACATCAACTCAATGCATTCAGGCATGTAGACATGGTCAAGACGATCTGCCGCAGTTCAAACCGAGCACCAGAATGGGGAAGAAAGGGGATTTAAGTCACTTTAAAACGTGTCATGGTTGTTGGTGCCAGACAGGCTGGTCTGAGTATTTCAGATACTGCTGATCTACTGCTGTAATGCCACAGCCTACCTGAGTATTGTTGCTCACCATTCCTTTATGACCACAGTGTACCCATCCTCTGATGGCTACTTCCAGCAGGATAACGCGTCATAACATAAAGCGTGAATCATCTCAGACTGGTTTCTTGAACATGACAATAAGCTCACTGTCAAATGGCCTCCACAGTCACCAGAGCTCAATCCAATAGAGCACCTTTGGGATGTGGTGGAACGAGAGATTCGCATCATGAATGTGCAGCCAACAAATCTGCAGCAACTGCGTGATGCTATCATGTCAATATGGACCAAAATGTCTATTTCCAGTACCTTGTTGCATCTATCCCACAAAGGATTAAGGCAGTTCTCAAGGCAAAAGGGGGTCCAACTTGTTACTAGTAAGGTAATAACCTAATAAAATAACTAATTAAGTGGCTGGTGAATGTATTTCAGTATGTTGATGTACTTCCAAATGAAGCAGAAAATCCAGTAGGGGTGGGGTTTTTGTTTGCGCATCATTCCCTTGCAGCAAAGTAACATTAGGAGGAGTGTGGTTCAGAATATTGTGCCTAAAGCATCAAACTGACATCCTCAGGGAAGGACAGACCCTTCAAATATAGAAAGAAATATGGTCAGATTTGAAATTTAAGAAACATACCTTTTATCAGTGAATACACTTGCAGAGACTAATTATTCACCTTAAGAATAACAATGTGAGCTAGCAAAATGAGCATGAACCCTTTTCACATTTCCAGGTTTCTCGAAAAAGGAAACAAAAAAATGCAGGACTGATAACAGCAGCCATAAGACAACAACATTAGTGACGCTAGACATGGGACGATAACCATTTTCAAGGTATACCGCGGTTTGGAAAAGTCAAGGTTTTCATACAGCCAAAATTTTCTGCTATACCGTTCCTGAGGTATGTGTAAGATTATTTATTTACTTTTTTTGTTTGTTTTTAGGTGTAAATTGTAAACAAATCTGTATTTTTGAAACAAATGAAGACCGCAGAAGTCCCCTGACATGATTACCGCTCCAAAATACTTTAAATGTTTCCGAAAATATAATATATTGTGTTCAAAGGGGAAAAAGTTTTTGTTTTTTAGCCAGACATTTAAAAAGAATATATTTTACAGCAATAAACACAATACCGTCATACCGTGAAACTCTGATATTTTTAGCTAAGGTTATCATACCGTCAGAATCTTATACCGGCACATGCCAAATTGATGCCCAGAGACGTTGAACACCTCAATTCGTATTTTTGTAATTTGATGTGAGGATGATGTAATACATACATAAGTGAAGTTTATTTATAAACTAATTTCGAGAGAATCACGTGCTTATGATTGCTTGTAGCTGGTCCCGCATTACTCAGTTCATGATTCACCAATCAGACGATTTCAAAGTGTTACGTGATGGTGTGACGTAGACAACGGAGGCGAGGATCCAGTTGCAGATTTGTAATAAAAACAGTATAGCAAATTTTACAGGGCAAATCCAAAAATCGAAGTCAGGCAGGCATGAGATCACAAGGCAGGCGGCAGGCACGGATAATCAAAATACAAGGCTAAGGTCTAAAACACGGAAAAACTGGAACAAAGGAAACACGTTGAAACGTCACAAACAGAGAACAATAATACTGAGCAGGAGCAGGAGTGTGTGTGTGTGCTGTATGACTGGAGTTCTATACATGGCTGATCTGTAGTTTTAGGAAGTGTGAACCAGCGATCTCTGACAGAGGAGAGATCGCTGGTGATCATGACACAAAGCCTCTGTAAATACACTAAGTTCCATATCACAGCCATCTTCATTTTGAAGAATCCCCAGGGTCAGCGCGCCCATAGAGGTGACCTAGGTGGCCACCTAGGGTGGAAGAAGAGTGCAGGTGGCGTCCGCGACACCCCTATCCCAACCCCGGTTTGTAAACCGGTCACTTACGTTTTCACTTTCAGGTTGAGGGCGGCGTGATCGTCCTTTGCCTAGAGCAAGCAGTTCAGCTTGCTCCCGCCCTGAGAATTCCCCCTTTCACCCCTACTCCTCCTCCTAGATGGGTGGCACGGTGGTCCAGTGGATGGCACTGTTGCGTCACAGCAAGAACGTCACTGGTTCTAGTCCTTACCAAGCCAGGTGACGTTTCTGTGCGGCGTTTACACGTTCTCCCCGTGCTCACGTGGGTTTCCCCCGGGTTCCCCGGTTTCCTCCCACCGTCCAAAAACATGCAACTTAAGTTAATTGACTAATCCAAATCAGCAGCACAGACATGCTCCTAGTAAGTAGTTATCTCTTAAGAGCAATCACTTTCTGTTCATTAGCTACTACAGCAGGGGTGTTCTCAAGAGCTCAAACTCCCCTCTTTCCCTGCAAACGGGAGGGAGCCCCGGGCTCGAGGATCATATGAGCTCAGGGCTCTCGCATGGGACAGCATACCAAACAAGCTTTATAATCAATCATCAGCTAAGTGTGAACTCTTGAAATACATCTAAATGTTCAACCTTTTTTTTAATTAAAATATTAAAAACTTTTTAAGGATTTAAAATGCTGATGACCATTAAACACGTCCTGACAGTCTTGTGAAAAGGATCAATTGTAAATTTTAATATCACGTAGACTTTAAAACTAGAGGAAGGTGTTTTTTAAACTGTTTATTAGTGGGTTTAAGCTGGTTTTAGTTTTAGGTGAAAGTCTAAACGTTCTGAACGAAAGCTGATCAACCATGTTTGAAATGCTACAGCACCTTAAGCAAGCATTTGTGACCTGATTTCAGTAAGTTGACATGATTCCCAAAAAAACATTGATGTCTTACAGCTAGAGTTCTTCAGGGCAAAGTCTGGAGAGCTTGACATCATTTAGTGTGCAGCTCCCAATGAAGGTAAAGCCTCAGGAGAGACGAATGGAGAAGTCCTGCGCTGGTGTACAGTTTCATTTGACTTGCTACAGGTCAGCACAATAGCCTGGCCTAATTATGTCCTGCAGGTATTGTCTGGAACCCCAAAATCAGATCAGCCGTTCGGCCTGTGAATAGTTACGACGAAGTCATCCGGCGCTAACAATAACAGTAATAAAAGTTGGTTATTAATCTGTTTCAAGGCCTGAAGGTAAGCGGAGCGTGTGTTGTGTGACACACCGATGAAGCTAATGAAAGTTTCAGATGGCTCTATCTGAAAAGGCAACACAGATGGCCGGGAAAAATCTTCGCTAAAGCCTCATTTCAAGACTCATGCCAAGAAATAACATAAAGCTAATAACTCACTGAACTATGCGCATGCTGTATGTGTGACAGAAAACATAACCAGAGATCTCCCATCAGTCACTTGCTCTTCGTTCTGTGTGTACTGTTATGAGTATGGGAGCAGTCATGAAAGAGAGCATGCAGATGTGCTAAACAATGTTTTCCCACATTCGGCCCTTAGAGCCCAAATACTAGCCACCACATTTGTCTTCCAAAAATCACTCCATCTGTTCTTGTATAATCATTCCATCTAACACTTTCTGCAAGAAAACTGTACCAAATTGATTTCTAAAAGCCACAACGGAGAAGGAGAGCCAACAATCCAACCAACCAAACACAGATACTGGTGTACATTCAACAATTTGAGGATAGAGAAACATTGTGTTGTGATAATTGAGATGGATTGTAGACATACAAGTTGTGACTGGTGACTCTTTGTAATGCAAGATGCCATAGACAAAGGACATAGGTAATGCTGCTAAAATTACACAGTAAGCAAAGCAAACATCAAAAAACAACCCAGGCTCATTCTGAAAACGTAGTCCTATGTACGTTTCTGAAGGCCGCAAAATATGTCCCGGAAGGTACATATTTTAGCACTTTTTGTTTTCGCAAATACACGAGAGGTCATTCGCACCTGCTGTTCTCGCGTAAAGCCACCAGAGGCCGCTGTTGACTGACTGTTTGACCGACCAATCGGACTGACCCACTCTTCTCCTTCCCTAAACCCAACCAAAATTTTATCGATTGATCCGGCCACACACTTCCCTAAACCCAAAAATTTTCAAAAACAATCCAGAAAAAAGAAAAGCCCTTGTCTCATTTTTACCACGTTTTCAGATTTTACCACATTCTCACCCTGTTATTTACTGATTTATTTTATTTTTTGGGTTCAGTTTTTGTCTTGCCTGCTTTCTGGAACCGCTCTTCACCAGACTCGAACCCTGTCGTCGTGGTCAACTCCTCTCTGCGTCCCAAGTCCACCGACGTACATGGCAAGCTAACGGGACAAACTGATTGCAGTGGGAGAGTCGTCCACACGGAGGTAAGCGGTCAGCTGGTAAGCGCAAAAAGGAATGGCGTCATACCACCTCGAAGCGTTCGTTTAAAAAAATTAAACGCAGCCATTTGTACATCTGACTATAATGGGTGGTCTCCAGAAACATAGGACTGCGTTTTCAGAATGAGCCTGTGTTTTCAAAAAACATACCAAAAAAAAGGCAAAAATGCTCAAAAAGACGTAAAATTGACGTCAAACATTGGCGCTAAAAAACATCAAAAATTGATTACAGGACAGTTCTTTTTAAAACTCAAATGTCCGTAATCCAACAGAGCATTTTTTGGATGTGACGGAATGGGAGATTTGACTCATCCACAGCAACTGTGTTATGTTATCTTTTCAGAATGAGCATGCCTTGTTAAATCTACGCCATAAACCAGTGGTCCCCAACCTTTTTATCACCACGGACTGGTGAGAGGGCAAATTCTTCAGCAGGACAGCGCTCCTTCTCATACTTCAGCCTCCACATCAAAGTTACATAAAGCAAAGAAGGTCAAGGTGCTCCAGATTGGCCAGCTCAGTCCCCAGACATAAACATTATTGAGCATGTCTGGGGTAAGATGAATGAGGAGGCGTTGAAGATGAATTCAAAGAATCTTGATGAACTCTGGGAGTCCTGCAAGGACGCTTTCTTTGCCATTCCAGATGACTTTATTAATAAGTTAATTGAGTCATTGCAGAGATGTATGGATGCAGTCGTCCAAGCTCATGGGAGTCATGCACAATATTCATTCTTTTTCCTTTGCACCATGACTTTATATTCTGTACTGTACATTATTTCTGTTAAGTGACCAGACTTTTGTCTTAGCAAAGTCAGACCTTACTGTCCTAATTAAATAATTTTAAAAAAATCAAGGCATGATTATATATTATTTTGGTAAAATAAGTGCAATCTAGAGGCCCTTGCCTTTCATATAAACCACTTATGATACCAATTGATCAACTAGAAGTCAAGTTATTATTTGTTGTTCCTAAAACTTGGATAGACGACAAGACTTTTTTTAGGTAGTGTGTATAATTTACTGAAACTATAATTTATTGAGAGCCTCACTTACTGGTTAAATCCGCCCCTGCCAATAAGATTGGTCTGATTAAGGCCGTACATAAAGAAAAAGGGTGTAGGGTGATCCTAGCAAAATGTACTTTGTGTATCCAGTTTTAAAGCACTAGAGCAGTGGTTCTCAAACTGTGGTACGTGTACCACTAGTGGTACGTGGGCTTCCTTCTGGTGGTACTCGGAGGAATCGCTTAGTTATTAAAGTTAAAAAATGAAAACACTTTTAACCCTTTGACGCATACGATAACACTGACATGATCAGTAAATAAATTTTAATAGGCTAAACCTATTATTTTATTTTCAATTTTCTAATGTTTGTTGTGTATTTATCATTTGAAGCAAATTTCCTCCCCAT
The DNA here is from genome assembly GCA_903798035.1 of Danio albolineatus. Classification (NCBI taxonomy): domain Eukaryota; kingdom Metazoa; phylum Chordata; class Actinopteri; order Cypriniformes; family Danionidae; genus Danio; species Danio albolineatus. The sequence continues at coordinate 7,058,944 of CAIGQQ010033255.1, forward strand.
ATTTGTAACGGTTGTTGGGGCGTATCTCCCACTTTATATCCCAATGTTGACAGGTATAGTTTAATCACTTGCTTTTCTGACACACAAAGCCTACTTTAGCGCAGTAAGTAGATCTAATTTTGAATTTAAATATGTAAATCCAGTTCATATATTTAAAATACAAGTTACTGTTTAGAATTTAAAGACAAATAAGTTATATATACATGCAACATATATTTCAAAAATAGTTTATATATGAATATTTTGACATATTGCCTATATTTATGAGGTCCAAGGAACTTGATGAATAGGCTACTTTATTATAATACTTTTTAGTTTTCTTTTTTACTTTTTAAGTACAGTGCCATTTATAAATAACTTTAAAAGCACTTTTTAATTTAAATGTTGATGTTTATTTATTGTTTTCTTACCTGTAAGCACAGTACAGTGTTCATTGTCAAACTATTTCGAATGTTTAAAGTGGCTGACAATAATAAATATTCATAGTATTAAGAATTAATCTGGCAGATTTTTTAACTGTGCAGAGCTGTAGTGGCTTAATTAGGCCTACTACGCTACTGTATTTCAATACTGGTCATTATGGTGGTACTTGGAGAGACAATTTTTTTCTGAGGTGGTACTTGGTGAAAAACGTTTGAGAACCACTGCACTAGAGTGTATTGCGTGCGAGTGAACCCAAAATCACCTCAAGTTTATGTTTGGAGAGATGCTAGGTAGAGTTTGTGCTACAGGCCCGGACTTTTACACATGGTCTTAGCATGTATATGACATGAGGATCTAGCACTCTATTTAGAAAAGGATTTCAACATGCTACGCGTTACTCCTGACCGCATATTTTGTCTTAGCCTTTGAAGGGTCACCCCACCTGTGTAAACGTCATGAACGTGGCCTTGATTACTGTCAAAACAATTCCGTCAACAGTCCAAACACTTAAAGCAACTCACATTAGAATCAGCGCGCAAGGCTTCAACATGACTTACAGCTGGTTAAGTGCCGCTTTATAGCGTAGAATCCAGTGTAAGTGTCCGCTAAGCTGTTGCCGTTTAAAATGCCACTGTAAAACTCCTCAACTGGGCCAGTAACATCTGACAGTGATTAAGGTTTTAGTGCCCTCAAGAATTCCAGTCACTTTGACTTTTGGGAAAATGTGACTGGCAGCGTTTTTTGTTGTTATAAATGCTGATGGAATGTGATGGCAAGAAAATGATGTAATGGCAATGCTGATTGGTTGATGGCATCACAGTTATGCACATATACAATCCTTTTACTAGTGGGCTCCAATGAAAGGCACGAGGAAGAGAATCCCAAACTGCAAATTAATTAGATGTTTGATTAGTTTGTGCCTCAAAGAGTTCTTTAAATCTAATTAGGTAACAATGCAATTTAAAATTTGTGATGGAAATCTAGCTTGAAAAAAATAAATTATAAAAAATAATAAAAAAAATAAAATAAAATAAAATAATAAAATAAAATAAAATACACAAAACAAAATATTTAAATAAAATAAAAAACAAAAAATTATATTAATTTAAATGTAAAAAATAATAAAATAATCTAAAATAGTATGTAATTAAAAAATGACCAAAAATGAAATATATAATGATATATATAAATATAAATATGATGTAAAATAATAAAATAAATAAATAAATAAAGTCAAATAAAATACAACACAACACATAAAATAAAACAAACCAAATCATTAAATAAAACAAAAGAATTAAATTAAATGTAAAATAAATAAATAAATAAATGAATAGAGTGAATGAATGAACAAATAAATAAAATAAAATAAAATAAAATAAAATAAAATGAAATAAAATAAAATAAAATAAAATAAAATAAAATAAAATAAAATAAAATAAAAACACAATACAACACAAAACAAAACAATACATGAAACAAAAAAATTAAATTAAATGTAAAAATAATAAAATAAAATAAAATAAAATAAAATAAAATAAAATAAAATAAAATAAAATAAAATAAAATAAAATAAAATAAAA
>CAIGQQ010033255.1:7065688-7084347 GCA_903798035.1 Danio albolineatus
TAGTAGTAGTAGTAGTAGTAGTAGTAGTAGTAGTAGTAGTAGTAGTATCATCACAAATACTGCAGAAGACCTATTAGAACCCACATGGACCCAAAATTCTCACAGAAATCAGTCAAGTTTGGAGAATAATAATGGTTTGGAGTTACATTCAGTATGGGGAGTGCAAGAGATCTGCAGTATGGATGGCAACAATGAAAAAATGAAAAAAATGAAGTATTATTTAATATACCCATCCGAGATGGAAGGATATACAGAAGCTTTAAGAGACTTAAATCTTACAGAAACAGCTTAAACAACGTAAATTCCCCCCGCATAATAGATTTTTTGAATACTTTTCGCTAAAAAGCTCAAGATAAATTAAATCTGCACGTCAATAAAGTCATCTGTGTTTATTTTAATCCGCTACAGTCCCACATGTGGAATCTAACCCCCCCAGCAGACACTATACGGAGGGAAAAACCACCACATTATCATCCAACAGTCAAAGAGACAACTAAAAATGAAGAATTCTTTATAGAGATGCCAAGAATCATGAGAAACCGAGAAGACAAGAGATCCATGAAAAGAAAAAGCAACATCCCTGAAGACCACGGCTTTTTTTAGGGGCTTAACAGCTGAGACTTCAAGCTTTGTAATTTTTGTAATCTAAGTCGTTACGTTCTATTATAACTAACAGAAACTACAGGGGAGACGACGACAATATGTTTCCCCTTCTCTCGACTGATAGATGTGGTTAATGCCTTGTCTGGTCAGAAATGTATTCTCAAGGTTTTCCATTGTTTAACGCTTGTTTTTGCTCACCGCACAATAGGGATTTGCACGACTAGGGTGAGAATCATTACACAATCGATGTATATAAAGACCATAAATACCAAGCGTTTTGCGATTGTTCACACAGGAATTCGCAAAAGAGTCAATAATTCAGTTTTATGTGAAGTTGTTCTTGGTGCTTGGCATGCAAGATGCGAGGTTGCAATGCTACAGTGTTGCAACTAATACTCAAAAGATGTCATAATAGCTACAAAAATGCATTAATTCTCCAGCATACAGTACATTAACACTCTGGAGTCAAATGGATTAATTTTACAACCCCAAATCCGGAAAAAATTGGGACAGTATGGAAAACACATATAAAAAATAAAAGAAGTGATTTCTAAATCAACGTTGACTTGTATTTCATTGCAGAGAATATAACAAACATTATTTAATGTGTTCCTCTTGATTTTTATTGGGTTTTTTCCCAAAATAAACACTTTCCAATTTTGATTCTTGCAAAACATTTCAAAAAAGTTGGTACAGTAAAGCATTCGCCATTTTGTGATGCTGCAGGAGCAGCGTGTGAGGTGCACGGGAATGGTTCTCTACGCGGATGCATCGGTTTGATTTTAACAGTGTTGTTTCGGTTGCACATAGTGTAACAAACTTGCGCTTAGAAAAGACGGCAACTGTAAATGGCCCCTAACATCCTTATTCTGGGATTACTCTAAATTAATGCTGTATTTGCATAAAGTAAATTGTATCTCAAAGTTTTTACTGGGGCACGTTTTCCGTCTCCCCGTGCTGCCCCCAGCAAGATGCCTCCCTGGGCGATCATCCATATTGCCCATACCTAAATCCGTCATTGTGCGAAACTTTCTGTCAAAATAAGCATCTTTCTAATTAGGGCTGTACAATTAATCGCACAAAAAAATCGTGATTTAAGCACATGCAATTTCTAAATAGCGTAAGGCTGCAATTTTATCTATTAATTTATTTTTGATTTTTGTTCACGTTCTTGTGCACAAGATTTTGATATGTTAATTAATCAGAGCTGACGCAGCACACCGGACAATTACAGCTAAGCTGAGCGGGAGAAAGATGTCAAACAATCAGAGCTCACTCCAAGCACAACGAAATTGAGCGGGAGAACCGAATAGGTACTTTTGATTTACTTTAGTTTTTGTTTATTGTTATGACTGGAATTGAGGTTAGTTCATCTTTATGTCTGTTTTTAAGACAATTTATTAGAGTTTTGTTTATCAAGCAGTTAGTACTACTGTGTGTTTAACTAGAGATGAGGTTAGTAATCTTACTACAATTCTACTACAGTTTTATTTATTAAACTTAATACTATGTTATTTCATTGTGGAATGTTTTGTTATGCACTTCTTGTGCACTGAATACATTTAGAATGCATGTATGTAGCTTGTTTGAAAAAGCAAAAACTATACAAATGATATTTAAATAAAAAATTTTATAATAAAGTTTTATAATAACGATTTATTCAGTTTAGGTGTCTATATTATAATAAACACAATAGAGTATATGCAGAAGAACTTTTAATTTTCAGTAACCTGGGTCAAGCGCTTCTGGCGAACTGTATGCGGTTACAAAATCAGCTCATTTAAGGTCTGTATTCTTTTAAAATCAACAATTTCTACTGCCTGGTTGATATACAATATTACGTGGGTCTCAGAAAGTGCAAGAAGCACTGCATTAAAGGACATTTTTAATCTTAGTTTATTTTATGTTGTTTGTTTTAAAGACAATTTTACTACAGTTTTATTTATTAAACTTAATACTATGTTATTTCATTGTGAAATGTTTTGTTTTGTACTTCTTGTGCACCGAATACATTTAGAATTCATGTATGTAGCTTGTTTAAAAAAGCAAAAACAGCTGCCAAAATCGCAAATAAAAATCGCAATCGCAATATTCATTCAAAAAATAAATAAATAAATAAAAAAAAAAAAAATTAAATCGCATTATGATTATGTCCATATTGCATAGCCCTATTTCTAATAGAAAAAACATTACTTTAGACATTTGAAAATTTAAAAAACTTTCACTTCAATTATAGGCAATATAACAAAAAGACTGACAGACACTCAAAACCGAATCCTAAAATCTCAATATAAGCTTTAAAATTAAATATGACATGACAAATATTATATTCAGTCTTATTGACCTAATTCAGCAATGCGGAGTGTGCTCATTTTTGTGATTTTTCAACTTCGCCTATGGGAGAAATGACTAGGAAAAACCAACGGCAGAAAACAGTCAAACTACTTGCTCTGCAAACAAATGTGTTCATGACTATACATAATAACTAGAATAATACAATAAGAAAATATCAGTTCACAACCATCATAACGAGCTGTTTTTTTAATGTCTAAAAATCAATGGAAGTGAATGAGGCTGGAAGTCTCGGGACAAAAAGTTTCCAATGGCTGTGAATAATGTCAATATGAACGGTCAGAATAACCGCTAGTGCTAATTCTGCTAGTTCAAGTGATAATAGTAATTAATTCACATTTCTACCATTGCAAATGGTGAAAGCCCAACATATAAAGTCAGTCTGTACGATATTGGAAAAATCTGACATTGCGATATTTAGTTTTTCTGCGATAGACTGTATATTGCAGTATGAATATAATTCCACCAGATGAACTGATGAATAGTTCTATTCAGAAAGGTTTTGTTCATTTAGATACATTGGGATAATCAAGCAATTTTCTATGCAGTGAATTACAAGCATATATAAATATGACAGAGCAAAAATGAACACTGCTTTATGGTTTTCTGGAGAGTCCAACAGTATTCTGGCAGCTACTGCCAGCAGCTTGCCCTCTGCAACTGTCACATGGTCACCCACTGAAGCTAGGCAGGGCTGCGCCTGGTCAGTACCTGGATGGGAGACCATGTGGGTAAGCTAGGTTGCTGCCGGTAGTGGTGTTAGTGAGGCCAACAGGAGGCGCTCAACCTGTGTGGGTCTTCATGCCCCAGTATAGTGAAGGGGAAAGAGCGCTATCTTTCGGATGAGACGTTAAACTGAAGTCCTGACTATCTGTGGTGGTTAAAAATTCCAGGATGTTTTTCGAAAAGAGTAGGGGTTTAACCCTGGCATCCTGGTCAGATCTGTCCATCATGGCCTCCTACTCATTCCCATATCATAATTGGCTTCATCACTTTGTCTCCTCTCCACCAATCAGCTGGTGTGTAGTCTGCAGTCTGGCGCAATATGGCTGCTGTCGCGTCATCCAGGTGGATAATGCACACTGGTGGTGGATGAGGAGATCTCCACCCCAACCCCCAACCCTCATTGTGTAAAGCTCTTTGAGTGTCTAGAAGCGCTATATAAATTTAAGGAATTATTATTATTATATTATTATTATTATTAATAATAATACATTTGAATAAATAACATAGTCATCATTATAGAAATTATTTAAAAATAATAATATTCTTTTAATCTTTAATAAAAAAATCTAATTCTGTGATGTGACTATTGTGGATACACATATTGCGGCATCGATGCTCAAAGGATACATTGTGCAGCCCTAATATAAAGCCATCACTTAGGCACGGGGATTTACTAAAGTGGACAGAAATTTATGTAAGAGTTAGCGAATCAAAGGCCGCGGTAAAGCAAACAGAGAAGTGAGACGGTATCAAATTCACTCGCTCACATCATTTAGCATGACAGGTCATTATAGCGTGGCTGCAGCGCGGCGGCTGTACAAATAACAGAGGAAGTTCTGATCTCTCAGTGGGTCAAAGCCTTCAAAACACTCTCCCTGCGCCCTCAAGCATTGGTAGTGTTTGCCCGAGGGCTCCAGGAACCCCTGCCGCTCGCTTGTGAAACATTAGAGTTAACATTTCAACCAGATTCAATTAACCTGACAGTGGGGTCTGTCCAGTCCCTTTACTGGAATCAACATCAGACCAGCTGATTGTAAATTATTGGAAGAAAACACAATGAAGTGCTTTCAGTAACAAGACTGTTAACCCTTGTGTGCTGTTGGAGACGTTTTCATCCATTCTTGAATGATTTTGGGTCCTCATTTGGCCGCAACTTTGTCTGTGTTACAGCAAATGGGATGATTTTTGGAGACAACTTTTATTTCGAAACATATTTTGATAAAAATGCTTAGAAATTTAAAAAAACTCAACAACACATTCAATTTGCTACCCTTTCACTATGTTAGTGGCTGTTTTTGCCCCATTGACTTCTATTATAAGGACATATTTGAATTGCAAAACCATGACATTATATTATTATGTATTCTTTATTATTGGTGGTTTTCCCTGTAGGGAAGAGGTAAATGTATTATTCTCTAACACACACACAGACACACATTTTGATCATTTTAAATGTGTATATGCTTTAAATGCAGTGTTGGGAGTAATGCGTTACAAAAGTAATGCATTACAGTAGCGTATTACTTTTTCCTGTAACGCAGTAGTGTAAGGCATTACTAATACATTAATAATGAATGCTTATTAAAGAATGCGCAATTATTTGGTGTCAAGGTTTTGCAATTAAAATTGTGGTTATAATATAGTCAATGGGGCAAAAACAGCCACCAACATAATGAAAGTGTAGTCAATTTAAACAATACACCGGGGTTAAAATGAAGTAAAATAAGTAGAAACTACAGCAATATAATAGCAAACATAGACTGAGAATTAATATAAATGAGTATGTAAGTATGCGCTGTCAATAAGAAAATAAAAGAAACAAAAAATAGCAACAATGAGATGTTGAGGAGTAAAGAAAACCTCCAGAAGTACAGTTGAAGTCAGAATTATTAGCTCTCCTGAACTTTTTTCCCCACAGTTTCAGCTAAACGGAAAGAAGAGACACATTTCTAAACATAATAGTTTTAATAACTCATTTCTAATAACTGATTTCTTGTGTCTTTGCCTTGATGACTGTTACAATCACCAGCAATCAAGCGGCTGCAGATCGCTGGAGAACTACACACACGCCACATTAACAAACTACAACTCCCAGCATGCATCTCATACACACCGGTTCCTGGTTCCCACTGATCACACACAGCCGGAGCATCGCTATGGACTGATTTCATAGACTATAAATACAGCACATACACATCTCGGGGCTTGTCATTGTTATTGTAGCATTGCAATGTATTAATCCAATCTAGTCGTTCCATGTTTGATCCTTGCTTGGTTTTTTTCGTTATTGATTCTTTGCCGCCTTTACCAACCATTCGCCTGTTTTGGATTACGATATTGGATCACCTGTATGCTACTGTTTGTTCCTGTTTGACCATTGCCTGCATGACTATTCTTTGTTAATACATAGATATTTTTCAAAATACTACTAATCAGCTAAAAGTGACATTTAAAGGCTTAACTTGGTTAATTAGGCAAGTTAGGGTAATTAGGCAAATCCTTTTATAACAATGGTTTGTTCTGTAGACAACCAAAAATAGGGTGCTAATAATATTAACCTTAAAATGTTTTTTAAAAAATTATAAGCTACTTTCATTCTAGCCTAGATAAAACAAATAAGACATTCTCCGGAAGAAAAAATATCATAAGGGAATACTGTGAAAAATTCCTTCCTCTGATGAACTTAATTTGGGAAATATTTGAAAAGAAATATCACTGGAGGGGTAATAACTTTGATTTCAATTGTACCTGTAATGCTTTATTTATATTAAGTAAACATCATGGGTCAACAGAGTGTATTATATCAGTACCAGAATGCGAGGCCGGTTTCAAGCGCGAGCCTTAAATGAAATCTGAACGCACCTGTTCAAAATGCACAAAGTCAAAACGTCTCGCTCACAAGCACTTCCACGCGTCACATGTTCGATCTCTCTGCAACCGCAGCTGAATGAAAGATAAGCCGACTTCACTTACTCGCATACAGTAATCACATGACGCAGATCGGCTTCCTCGCTCTGTGCCATCGAGAGGAAACTCTGTAAGCCCAAGCTGTCCACAAGCTAGATATTTTAATTTCACAGCTGATGTCGAAATCTCTGAGCATGGGTTAAATGCATGTGGTTCACGCTTTGGGCTTTGGTAAATAAATCACATTTTCTAAAATGAAACGAAGCATTCAAAATTGTAAGTCACTTAATATTAATTAGCTTTTTTGATATCACAACTGTAAACCATCTTAGAAATATATAAAACAAAAAGGGAGTTGAATTTTTGGGGGTTTTCTAACTGCTTTCTAATAGGCTTCATTATGCAGTCAATGCTTCTGGATTCTCCAAACATGTTTTGTTGTTGTTGTTTTGCAAAGTGAAACATACTCAATAGTGTCTGCTCAAACATTGATAAAGCCAGCATGAAACAGAAGTTAAGATTGCCCTTTTTTCCATATCATTAGCTATATCTGATTGAATCGTCCTAAAGTTATTAAAAAAATGAAAGGAGGTGCATAATTTTGTCCTTTGGGAAAGGATTGGATCATTGGAAGATGGGAGCTGCTATCAAAATGAAAACTGACAAATGGACAAAGATACCGCCCACTAAGCTGCAGTTTTCAACTTGCAATACTTTTCAACTTGCAAGCAAAGATTTTAGATCCGCAAAAAATAAAAAAAAATAAAAAATGAAACAGAACCGAAAGCAAAATGAATGAGCGCACAATGAAAAATCTGGTGGTGACTGCATAAAATGGCAATAGTTTTTTTTTTTGCAGTGCAAATTTTTGTTTTATCAAGATTTTTTTTTTTTTATTAAACACCCAAGATGACTTTTATTGTCAACATTTCCCTCTTTAAATTCAATCCCACGCAAAGCACGCTGGGATCTACCAGTCCCCCAACCAGGTAGTTGGACCAACACAATTCCTTCATGTTGTCCTAACACAAAACGTTGAAGTTAACTTAATAGTTTACAAATCAAAGTGGACTGAACATTCATTCATTCATTCATTTTCTTTTCGGCTTAGTCCCTTTATTAATCCAGGGTCGCCACAGCGGAATGATCCGCCAACTTATCCAGCATATTTTTACGCAGCGAATGGCCTTCCAGCCACAACCCATCTCTGGGAAACATCCACACATTCTCATTCACACACATACACTACGGACAATTTAGCCTACCCAATTCACCTGTACCGTATGTCTTTGGACTTGTGGGGGAAAACGAAGCACCCGGAGGAAACCCACGCAACCACGGGGAGAACATGCAAACTCCACACAGAAATGCCAACTGACCCAGCCGAGGCTCGAACCAACGACCTTCTTGCTGTGGGGCGAACGTGCTACCCACTAGGCCACCGTGGCGCCGGACAGAACATAAAACAAATAAATTGACCAAAGAAATCCATGAATTGTGTTTCAGCTCATTTTAATAAGTAGTTTGAACAAGACGCAGTGATCGTTATTTTGAGCGTATAATAAATGAAGGCCTCAGGGGATCAGAATGACATAATTAATAGTAAAATCTTCTTTTTTTATGGGTGAACAAATCCTTTAAATGCCTTTTCAAAACGTTTTTCATCATTCAAACATTGTCAAGATCGATATAAACACAAGAAATTCAGTTTGATGTTATTACACACAATTCAAATCGGGAAAGATTACGTGTAAAGCGGCCTCTTGGGATTTTGTAAATCAAGAGTGTTGCCATTTGTGTTTATAAAGTCTCATTTAGTACAGTATATTGATGGTGGTTTGATTGCAAGCTCCATTCGTTGTTGCACAGAGCAGTCGCATGTGTAAAAAATCACGTATGTAAATGAACATCTCGATAATCCAGTAAGCTTTTGTACGCAACATCAGTAAATCATCTGCAACATGAAGAACAGTAGTAAACACTCTGAATCATATCAAACATCTCTGCGGCTCCTCAACTTCCGGGAAACTACAAAGAGTTGATTAAAAGCACGGGACAATGATGTATGGCCTTTATTTAGAGAATATCATGTTGCCAATTATAGCTTGTTAGGGTCTGTTTCTGGTACTTAAAATAGTTAAGAAACAAATGACTTGGATACTATTGAACTCCCTCGCCCATGATCACGCATGGGTAAAAGAATGAGCTTCACTTTTTATTTTATTTTATTTGAATAGCGATTTGAATAGCGTGTAATAGCATCAAACTGAATTGCTTGTGTTTATATTGATCTTGACAATGTTTGATTGATGAAAAACATATTTCTGTTTCTGGTACTTAAAATAGTTGAGAAACAAATGACTTGGATACTATTGAACTCCCTCGCCCATGAACACGCATGGGTAAAAGAATGAGCTTCACTTTTTATTTTATTTTTATTTTGTTTTTGTTTTTGTTTTTGTTTTTGTTTTTGTTTTTGTTTTGTTTTGTTTTGTTTTGTTTTGTTTTGTTTTGTTTTGTTTTGTTTTGTTTTGTATTGTTTTGTTTTGTTTTGTTATTTATTTATTTTTTATTTATTCATTTAAAAAAAATATATTATTATTTTTTAAATTTAATTATTTTATTTTATTTTATTTTATTTTATTTTATTAATATTCTTGCCTGCTTAGTCCTTTTGTTAATCCGGGGTCACCACAGCGGAATGAACTGCCAACTTATCCAGCATGTGTTTTACTCAGCGGATGCCCTTCCAGCTGCAACCCATCCCTGGGAAACATCTATACACTTGCACTAGGACCAATTTAGCTTACCAAATTCACCCATAGCGCATGTCTTTGGACTGCGTGGGAAACCGGAGCACCTGGAGGAAACCCATGCTAAACCCGGGGAGAACATGCAAACTCCACACAGAAATGCCAACTGACCCAGCCGAGGCTCGAAGCAGCGACCTTCTTGCTGTGAGGCGTTTGTGCTACTCACTGCGCCACCTTGACGCCCTCTTGTCTATTATTGCAATTGCATAGAAAAATAAGTGATTAAACTTAATGTTAAACTATTTCTGTTGTGCTGAATGATGTTGCCAACAATTTGAGAAAGCATCGGTTTTGCTACTGTATATTAATTTGTAGAAAATCGGTAAAAAATTTTGGGTTCCACACAAATCCTTCATGTTGTCCCAACACATATAGATTGTTAACTTAATTGTTTATGCAAATAATAGTAAATATGAACATAATAATAGATTTTTAAAAAAAATAAATAAATAATGACAAAAAAACAAAAAACAATAATACAAAAAAAGAAAAAGAAAAAAAATGACATGTTTACAATTTACATAATATTCATATATGGTTCCCAAAGATAGTCTAAGTCCTTATTTATTTATTTTATTTTATTTTTATTTGGCATGTTATTTGAATGTGTATATACATATATAGGACGGGTGTGGATATGTGCTGGTTAGGCTGCAGTGTTGTTGTATGCCTAGTTGATGGGGAGAAAAGGAAAAAATCAATAAACATATTTGGAAAAAAAAAACTTTGGCAGTCAAAAAAGTTGTCCCCCCCCCCAAAAAAAAAAACTCAAAAATTGTGTTGATTTAGCTCATTTTAAATAAGTACTTTGAACAAGCAGTAAATTATTTTTAAAAAAATGTAATTTTAAACAGTTTTTATAATATTCCGGATGAATAACAGCAGAAGCAGATGTTGAAAAATAATATGAAGTATCCAGTTTGGAACGTTGTCAGGATAAGAATTTTGGGTGGACAATCCCATCAGTGGTTTCTCTTAGGCCCCGTTTACACTAGTGCGTTATAGTTTTAAAATGGCGTTTTAGCAAGAAAATGATCCGCGTCCACACTCGCGTTTTCACCCAGCGTCTCAACAGATCTCCGTCTTCACTACTCCAACAGAAACGTATATCACGTGACCATTCGCGCACTCTGGGCATGCGCGTTCAAGTATAAACAGGAAGCATGCGTCTCGCTCGGCATTTGGTTATTGTTAGTCAACAAACGCTGGTTGAACGATGAACGCGATGGTAAAGAAAGCAAGAGAGGTCTTTTTGTGGACAGACGACGAGGTCGAGTTGTTACTTAAAGTAACAAATGAATATAAAACATCCATGGCTATCGAAAATACAGTGTTTACAGTGAAGGCTGATCTGCCGGTGACGTTATAGCCATGTGCGCTTGACGAATAAGGGAAGGATACGCAATGACCCAAAAGCCCCAATCACGTAGCGGATCTCAGCAGCCACGCCTCTGTTTTCAAAAGTATGCGTTTCCCTCCATCCACACTGAGACGCAGCAGCAGCGTTTCAGAATGAAAACGCTCTCTCCAGCGTTTTCAAAACGCTCCATTTTCGCACCTCGAAAACTCCGGCGTAGTGTGGACGGATGGCGTAACCGTAGCAAAACTTATGCGTTTTAAAACGAAAATGCACTAGTGTAAACGGGGCCCTAAATTTGTGACATAAGGAGGATGGGAAACAGTCATAAACTATTTTTCTGACAAGTACAGTGTTCAAAACCTTGCTTGACTTGTTTAAAAACGCTCAAACGGCAAGACTTCAATCAAGAATGTTAATCATCACAGCATATGCCTCTTTCTCTGTTATAAATTACATTGCAAAAAAAAAAAGGGTCACTTTATTTCGATGGTCCGTTTGTTGAATTTAAGTTACATTGCAACTATTTCTCATTAGATTATAAGTAGACTGTTAGGTTGGGGTTAGGGTTAGTGTATGTTGACATGTACTTGCAAAGTTGTCGTATTATCAGATAAATGTCTGTTGAATGTCAGCATCAACAGATATTAAGTAGACAGCCTACTAATACTCAAATAGACCATCAAAATAACGTGTTACCAAAAAATGTTATCGTCTGATCGGGGGGCAGGGTGGACCAAGCTTCTGATTGGCTGGGCCAGGCTTGAATTATGACAAGCTCAGGTGTGTGGTGCTTCAAAAAAAACGCAAGCGTTGCAGTCACACATGTCCGTCAAGCATGCGTTTACATTGAAAAACAATAGAAGAGTATCACAGTGTAAAGGAAAAACGCGTTCCTTGTTCTTAAATTATTCTTTTATCAATGCTGTAGTTATTAATCAGACATTTTTTAAATTAATTTTAGCTTGAAGCCTATAAGCAGTTTTATGTATCAGTTCACTGCCTGACCCAATGGACCAGAGTCTTGTCTGAGCGATTGGGAGAGAAAAAAGGAAAAAGAGGGCAGAGAAGAAAAAGACGCGCTGGATAAAACGGTGTTATGCAAAGCTCCGCTCATCACTCACTCCTGCCTCAGATTAATTGCCCGTTAGAACAAGGCCACAGTGTTGCCTCCAGATGTACTCGCAGTAATGATGTCACCGTTTAACGTTCTTCTCTCTCACCGTTTTCAGTTTTTTTTTAAATACAAATCTGCGCACATTTTGCAGATGGCCCGCACACAACCATTACAACTGAGGGATTTGCATCTATTCCTCAATCAGTTTTTGAAGTCTGGATGTTTTCGGCTGTTGCTTGGGGTTTATAAGCTGGCTCAGAATCAAGCCCGGGAAAACCGGATGAGTGAATCTTTCCAACACCTTTCAGTCTCGCTCTGCCAGAACGAACTTTCTCCCAAACGATTACAGCATGTCCTCTCATTTGTCTTCCCGTCCTTCTCTTTGTTTCTCCTTCATATTTATTCTGTCAGTGAGTTTATCTGTCGCGTTGTGCGTCATTCACAATTAAAAACCAATTCAGCTTCTGAGCTACAGTGTCATGCTGGCACCTTGACGTCAAAACAACATCAAAATCGTGTCAAGACTGCACATTTATTCGGTGTCAGTTGGGATCCTATGGAGTGAGATATGTGTCTTTATTATTCAATCAAAAATATTTCATTTTAGGGAAAAATTAAGTACATAGTAAATAGAAAATAAAAGATTCCAAATAAAAAAAAAATGTTTAATCGAAAAACGTATGTCGATGATAATAAAATTGTTGAACTGCAAAAAACCCTGATCTATTATGCAGTTCTATTATGCAGTTACCACAATTTTGATTGCAAACTCATTCCTTTTGCTCTCTGCTGTCATTTATTGCACATCTAGAATCTTCGCTTGTGAGTTGAAATGTTTTGCTTGCGAGTTGAAAAGTTTTGAACCCATGTATGCCAGAGTTAAATTTGAGTCTTTATTATTCAAACAAACATATGAAGTTTTTGACCAAAAGTAGGTACATTGTAATTAAAAAATCAGTCATTTTCTTTTCGGCTCAGTCCCTTTATTAATCCGGGGTCGCCACAGCGGAATGAACCGCCAACTTATCCAGCATTTGTTTTATGCAGCGGATGCCCTTCCAGCAACAACCCATCTCTGGGAAACATCCATACATTCTCATTCACACACATACACTACTGACAATTTAGCTTACCCAATTCACCTGTACCGCATGTCTTTGGACTGTGGGGGAAACCGGAGCACCCGGAGGAAACCCACGCAACCACGGGGAGAACATGCAAACTCCACACAGAAATGCCAACTGGCCCAGCCGGGGATCGAACCAGCGACCTTCTTGCTGTGAGGCGAACGTGCTACTCACTACGCCACCGTGGCGCCGTAATTAAAAAATAAAAGATTTAAAAAAAAAACATTTAAAGTTAATGGAAAGACTTGTTAGAGTTTAATCGTCACTTTAGTTTGAAGATTTAGAAGATTTACATGTAATGCTTTGAGTTTTGAGATCACCACCTTGCAGAAGACCCTATTATTTAGTACTATTATTAGACCCTAAGTAGTCCTTATGGTAGTACTATAACCAAGTCCTTCTACAAATGTCTGAAAAATGCAAAGTGCTTGCACTGAATGTAAAATGCATGCTTCGTGTCTTGAAATTGATGTGCTTTCATTGTCAAAAACAGAACGCGATTTCGCATTTAAACGAAACTGCAAAAAAAAATGCTTCGGTGGACATGCACCATTCGAGCAAGCAGTGCACCACCCAAGTGTTTTGTATTGCATGTAGTAAATGCACACCCTGTTCTGATGGAGAAGACGTAGCATAACAAAGTTGTTTTTACAAATTTTTGGTGCACAGAGGACGGCATGGTGGCTCAGTGGTTAGCACTGTCACCTCACAGCAAGAAAGTCACTGGTTCACGCCTTGGTGAGTTTGCATGTTCTCCCCAAGTTCGTTTGGGTGTCCTCCGGGTGCTCTGGTTTCCCACACAATCCATGTACTATAGGTGAACTGAATAAGCTAAATTTTCCATAGCATATGAGTGTGTGTAAAGGAGTGTGTATGGGTGTTTCCCAATACTGGGTTGCATCTGGAAAGGCATCCGCTGTGTAAAACATATTCTGGAACAGTTGTCGCTTCATTCCACTGTGGCGACCTCTGAAATAGACTCTCAGCCAAAGGAATATGAATGAATGATTGTTGCTGTTCTTGGAGTTTTGTATGATAACAGTTGAACCGCTGAAGTCACATGGTATGTTATGAAAATGTTTTTGGTTCCTGCGTAAAACATATGCTGGATAAGTTGGCGGTTCATTCCGCTGTGGCGACCCCAGATTAATAAAGGCACCAAGCCGAAAAGAAAATGAATGAGTTAATTTTTTGAGTGAACCATCTTTTAACCCTTACCTAAATAAAACACACAATCCAAGCCCACATGCATGAATGCGTCCAGCAGTCGACCGAATCCTTCGGTTTAAAACAGGTCTGGAGAAATAATAATAATTTATGGTCTGGGGCCCCGCTTGTGCGTTGCCTGAAACAAATCAAATAATACATTTGATGTGCTATAACCAAACATTCTCCGAAGCTGTGAAAGCCCAAGATAAAAGGTTGTAAACTGTCTTTAATGTAATGCATTTGGAGGACTGAGTGACGCTTTGAGAGGTGCTTGGCTGTTCAGTCTATCCAACTCTCTATTAAACCATTGAAGTGCATTTAAAAATATGAGGAACGCTTTGCTTTATGGGCAGTTTATAACTGGCCGCCTTCTCACTGTTTTTACTGCCAAATATATTTCTGCTCTGTACATTTGATTCTGAGGTAAAGATTTGAACTTGAGGCTGTTGCTGCTGACAAACCTCAGTGATTTGAGTAATCATTAACAGTGGTGTAAAGTAACTAATTGCAAATACTCAAACTACTGTAATTGAGTAGTTTTTCTCAGGAATTGTAATTTACTGAGTAGTTTTAAAAATGTGGACTTTTACTTTCCCTTGAGTACATGTTTAGTGCAGTTTCGGTACTTTTACTCCACTACTTTCCTTCAACCTGCAGTCACTACTTTATTTCTTTCTTGTCTAAAGTAGAAAGATCAGTCCTGTGATTCCTGTCCAATTAAATCACACATAGAAAGCAAATCGCATCATACTGAACAACCTCAAGGCATGGGTACTTTATAAATGCACCAAACATTTTGGAAGCATTAAAAATGTCCAAGAAGATGTCCAAAATCTTTACACGCAATGACCCAGAGATCATTTATAGACTGCATGTCACTGAAAATGATGGATGCCGACTGTATGATGACTGAAATCACCAAACAGCCTTAAACAAATCACTAAATGGAACAAATGAAGAATGGAAGGAAGGGCCAAATAAAAGGAAGGACCGAACAAGGAATGGAAGGAAGGATCGAAGAACCAAATAAATGAAGGATGGATTCAAGGAAGGCCTGAACAAACTAAGGAAGGAAAGAAGGAACGAACAAACAAACAAACGAATGAACAAAGGACCTAATGAAGGAAGGAACAAAAATATGGAAGAAAGAATGAGCGAACAAATGAAGGGAGGAAAGAAGGAAGGACCAAACGGATGAAGGAAGAATTCAAGGAAGGACTGAACAATCTAAGGAAGGAAGGAACGAACAAACGAACGAATGAACAAAAGGACCTAATGTAGGAAGGAACAAAAATATGAACAAACGAACGAGTGAACAAAGGAAGGAGGGAACAAACGAATGAATGAAGGAAGGAGAGAACAAACAAATAATTAAAGGAAGGAACGAACGAAAATAGGAAGATCCCTAAATACACTACATGTTGTTTGTGCAGGGATGTGTAAAAGTGACATTCTGTAAACACATCAACTTTTCACAGTGTAATACTCACTACTCACTACTCTTGAGTACTTTTAAAAGGTCTACTTTTTACTCATACTTTGAGTAATATTTACTACAGATACTTTTGCTCTACTTGTACTACATTATTGGGCAAGTAATGGTACTTTTACTTGAGTATGATTTTTCAGTACTCTTTCCACCACTGATCATTAATGATCATTATCTGAAAATACAAAATCAGCTGAAAAGACAGCAGGCTTGCAAAACACACATTTTTTTTTCTGTGAGCAAGTATGCACTCCCACACACACACAAACACATTAAGGCCTAATTTAGAGCCTATGCCTCTTTTATTTCCAAATTACGCCAAGAGCTGTTAAAGTCTGTTGCGCAAATCATTATAATTGAACGCACCGTTTTACAACCAGACCATAGCGGACACTTAAAAAGAAAAAACAACAGCAACAAAAACAAAATGTGCCTTTCAAACCAGCCACAATCATTTCACACATTGTATGGAGAATTTCATTTTAAACAATTAATAATGTCCCCATTTGTTACTTTTAACTGCACACATGTTGTATCTGCTAGTACTAAAATGCCACAATTTGATTGTTATAAATGTAAAAAGTTGTTTTTTTAGCAAACTCCTTTTTAGTACCTCCTCGCCATGTTTCAATCCACAAATAAGATGTGTTTATCTATTGACTGCTATAATATCTGAATCTGTGCAGTTCTATAATAGTACATTTAGCGAAATGTAAAAGGGGGGAGTCGGTTGTCCCTCATCACACCACAGTTGTTTCCTCCAATTTAAAAATAATATGACACATATTAACATATAGACTACCTGACAAAAGTCTTGTTGCCTATTTGAGTTTTAGGAACAACAAATAATAACTTGACTTCTAGTTGATCATTTGGTATCAGAAGTGGCTTATATGAAAGGCAAATGCCTCTAGATTACACTTCATTCATTCATTCATTTTCTTTTCGGCTTAGTCCCTTTATTAATCCGGGGTCGCCACAGCAGAATGAACCGCCAACTTATCCGGCATTTGTTTTACGCAGCAGATGCCCTTCCAGCCACAACCCATCTCTGGGAAACACATCCATACATCCTCATTCGCACACATACACTATGGACAATTTAGCTTACCCAATTCACCTGTACCGCATGTCTTTGGACTGTGGGGGAAACCGGAGCACCCGGAGGAAACCCACGCAACCACGGGGAGAACATGCAAACTCCACACAGAAATGCCAACTGGCCCAACCGGGACCTGCCCCAACCGGGGATCGAACCAGCGACCTTCTTGCTGTGAGGCGAACGTGCTACTCACGTGCCACCGTGGCGCCCCTAGATTACACTTATTTTACCAAAATAAAATATGATCATGTCTTGATTTTTAATTATTATATTAGGACAGTAAGGTCTTGCTTTGATGAGACAAAAGCCATGTCACTTAAGAGAAATACTGCACAGTACAGAATATAAAGTCATGGTGCAGTGGAAAAATAATGAATATTGTGTAAGACTCCTATGAGCTTGGACGACTGCATTCATACATCTCTGCAATGACTCAAATAACTTATTAATAAAGTCATCTGGAATGGCAAAGAAAGCGTTCTTGCAGGACTCCCAGAGTTCATCAAGACTATTTGGATATTTTGGCCCTTCTTTGCTTTCAGTAACTTTAAAGTTGTTGTGAACTATGAGAAGGAGCGCTATGCTGCTGAAGAATTTGACCTCTCCTATGGTTTGTAATGTAATGGGCAGTGTAGGGATGAAAATTATCATATGCATTTGTTTATATGTACTTAACTTTTGATCTACATCAACATTTAAATCACTCCATATTGCAATACAATATAATCACATAATACCGATGCTCTCCCACATTTTAAGCTATTAATACTGCCCTTATTTCCATTTTTGAGATATAAGATTGCAGAAGGATGGTCTGACTAGAATGTACAGTTTTTTACCATCATACTGATAACTTTTTAGTCATTCGGCAGAACTACAGTTCGAACCGCTGTAGTTAAAAGACCATACCTTACAGCAGCACAAGTGTCTTGATACTTCAGGCTGTTGATGTTACCATCAACTCTGCAGATCTCTCGCACACCACATACTGAATGTAACCCCTAACCATGATTTTTCCTTCACCAAACTTGACTGATTTCTAGAGAATCTTGGGTTCATGCAGGTTCCAACAGGTCTTCTGCAGTATTTATGATGATTGTGATGCAGTTCAACAGATGATTCATCAGAAAAATCTACCTTCTGACACTTTTCCAATTGATCAACGCACACTGCCAAAATATCAATTGAGTAGCTTCACAACAACTCGGTGAATGTCCTTGAGTGGCCCAGCCAGAGCCCACACCTAAATCCTATTAAACATCTCGGGAAAGATCTGAAAATGGCTGTACATCGTCGCTTCCCATCCAACCTGATAGAGCTTGAGCGCTACTGCAAAGAGGAATGGGCAAAAATTCCCAAAGACAGGTGGGCCAAGCTTGTGGCATCATATTCAAAAAGACTTGAGGCTGTAATTGCTGCCAAATGTTCATCAACAAAGTATTGAGCAAAGGCTGTGAATACTGATGTACATGTGATTTTTCAGGTTTTTTATTTGTAATAAATTTGCAACAGTTTCAAAAAATCTTTTTTCACATTGTCATCATGGGGGATTGTGTGGAGAATTTTGAGGAAATAAATGAATTTAATCTTTTAAGAAATAAGGCTGTAACATAAAAAAATAAATAAATAAATAAATAAATAAATAATGAATACTTTCCGGATGCACTGTACTAATTTTGAGGGTCCGTCAACATAATTTCTACATCATGCATTTCTATGAACTGTGATGAAGGATAATAACAGTAAAGCTCACCAAAGCTTGCATTAGGGACCCAATGGCCTAATAGCCATAAACTCTAAAATTCACACACACACACACACACACACACACACACACACACACACACACACACACAC
>CAIGQQ010033255.1:7094895-7116460 GCA_903798035.1 Danio albolineatus
AAATAAAATAAAATAAAATAAAATAAAATAAAATAAAATAAAATAAATTGGTGGTTTATTCTGCTGTGCCAACCCCTAATGAACCAGGGAGTAAGCCAAAGGAAAGTGAAAACAGAACAGAACAGAACAGAACAGAACACAACAGAACACAACAGAACAAAACAAAACAAAACAAAACAGAACAGAACAGAACAGAACAGAACAGAACAGAACAGAACAGAACAAAACAAAACAAAACAAAACAAAACAGAACAGAACAGAACAAATCAGAACAGAACAGAACAAAATTGGCGGTTCACTCTGCTGTGCCAACCCCTAATGAACTATGGAGTAAGAAAAAGGAAAAGTGAAAGCAAAACAAAATTGGCGGTTAATTCTACAGTGCCGGCCCCTAATGAATCAGGGAGTAAGGTGAACTGGGTGAGCTAAACTGTCCGTAGTGTATGTCTGTGAATGAGTGTGTATGGGTGTTTCCCAGTGATGGGTTGCAGCTGAACGGGCATCGACTGCATAAAACATATTCTGGATAAGTTGCCGGTTCATTCCACTGTTTAATAAAGGGACTAAGCCGAAAAGAAAATAAATAAATTAAAATAAAATAAAATAAAATATTTTTCTATATCAAAAAAAGAAGAAACTAAGTCTGTTAGTTAGCAAACTGCATAAATCATTTTCAGACTATAATTATCTAGGTTATGTATTACATTCTCTGTTTAGCTTTTTACACATTTGTATTAAAAATTAAGAAATAAAAACTATTAAATCACAATTAATGATTATAGTAACAGTTTGAAAGAAAAAAACAAAACAAAACAAAACAAAACAAAACAAAACAAAACAAAACAAAACAAAACAAAACAAAACAAAACAAAACAAA
This sequence comes from Danio albolineatus, assembly GCA_903798035.1. NCBI lineage: Eukaryota > Metazoa > Chordata > Actinopteri > Cypriniformes > Danionidae > Danio > Danio albolineatus. The sequence goes on from CAIGQQ010033255.1 coordinate 7,095,773, forward strand.
ACAAAACAAAACAAAACAAAACAAAACAAAACAAAGCAAAACAAAACAAAACGTTTTATTTATTATTCTAGCTTTTTACACATTTGTATTAAAAATAGAGAAATAAAAACTATTAAATCGCAATAAATGATTGTAGTAACAGTAAAGAAAGAAAGAAAGAAAGAAAGACAAAAGAAAGAAAGAAAGAAAAAAGAAAGAAAGATTATATTTGTTTTACTACGAATTCAATTACATTTGTAAATACTTGACTACAGGCTTATGCAGACATTTTGAGTTTGGTTTTCCACAGCACTGACTTTTTATAATAATTGTCTGAAAGCAGTCAATTTTCATACCAATTCTAAGCCAAATTCTGTGTCTTCAGGAGTTGTACTTTATAGAGTCCATTAAGTAAAGCCCTGGATGTCCTCTCTTTTCCACTTTCTTTTCCATACTCTCCTGTCCTCACCACTGTCTTCATTAAAAAGCTCAAAAATAAGATAGTTAACCACAATACTGCAAAGTAATGTGCAAAAGCAATGTGCTTCTCATTGCAATATCACACATCAAAAAATGTCCAATACATCGTCAGGACATTAACAGGATAATATGCATAAAAAGCGTCCAAGTGAAACATGCTTTTTCTTTCTCTTTCTTGTTTTGTGATTACGAACATATTGTCTTCATCAGAAGCTGACCAGCAATCCTCAAGTGTGCCATTAAGAACATATGGACGGCATAAATGTCTGAATTACCTATTAAAAACATATTTGCATTTGGCCGCGCAGATCTTTTATTATTCTTTTCCACTAATAAATGAATAACCTCTAAACTACCTACAGTTGTGTGGTCAGAGTTCAAAATAAAAAAGCGACAGATTCTGATTTTATCACTTACAGTACATTAAGATCTCCTTCGGTTTAACAAAATTACTATTACAAAACAATCCAAGAAGAAAAAGACTATTTTAGTCAAATAATACTGAATATTTTTACATTTATAACAGTGATAATGTGACTTATTTGTCACGATCACCAGCGATCTCCACTGTCAGAGACACACACACTTCAGTGAACTACAGATCGGGTAGAGAACTACAACTCCAGTCATGCAGCACACACACACTCCTGCTCCATATCATGACTGATCGCATACACACCACCGGAGGACCGTCAAGACGGATTACACTCACTACAAAAGAGTGGGCGTGGCCGTCAGAGCAGGGGAGCGAACAACTGTCAGTTGGCTCACAAAATGAGACTCAAACCGTGAGGAAACCCATGATTTTATAGTTTACAAATGCAAACAAATTAACAGTAATTTAATGTCCTGCTACATTTGTTAGTCGTAATTTCATGTACACATAACCACAATTTGTTATATCGTTATAAAGATAATCGTGTTTATGTAAACATTATAAATGAGGAGGACTTCTTTCCTCCTTAATCCCCGGGTCTGAATGCAGACACAGTGGATAGCACTGCAGCAGGTCTCTTTCCTGTCTATTTCAACCATTAGCCTTGTCGGTAATCGGGAGGATTTTAAACATAGGCGAACACAGCAGCACTGATAAATGCGATGTGTCTCAATGGCCGCCATTCTTTAATTCTCGTACAGCTCTCCTGACAAAAATGCCTTGCTGTATCGGGCCTGACAAAATCGCAGGGAAAATCGCAACAAACCCTGTGGAAGATGGAAACAAACACATACAACCTGTGCCATGCGCGGTCTCACCCAGTCATTGGGTCTCCCAGCTTGGCAGGTCTGCCTTGCTTTCGGAAAGCAGATGCTCTCATGAATGCTTAGGGGTCGATCACACTGAATGCGCTTTTTGCATTGAGAGGCGCCTTTTTTGAATAATTTACTAACAGTTGCAAGCGTTTTGCGTGCTCCTCATGCGCCCTGCGTGCCTTGCATTTTAACCACCTGCTGCGCCTTGCGTTTTTGCCATTGCATGCCGTGCGCTCAAAGTTGAAAAAGTCAATTCTGACCGGAAAAAGCGTGTTACATCAGTCGCGTCTTTTTCATTCTCTAATCAAATGAAAGCAGAGGCAGGGTTTACACTGAGGTGCCTGCAGTGTTTGTGTTGTCAAGACCACTACAGAGACTTTTGAAGAAGGAGGAGAGACTAGTGGTTTCTGTTTTGAGTTATCTGGTGCTGTATGATTCACAAATCTTGAATTTGAACAATATTATGAACAATATTATTAAATATTAAAATTATATTAATATCAACAGCAACACTCGTGCGCAATATGCAGCTGATTCAGTCGTTGCCTAGTGACATAAAAGGGAAGCGCGCTTCTTTTTTTCTTGTCAACAAAAAAGGAAGTGAGGTGCACCTCGCGTTTATTGAACATGAAGGCGCGTTCGGTGTGATCAGCCCCTTAAGAAGCAGGGCCTTCTCATAGCATAAGAAAAGTCCGCTCTTAATAATAATGAGAAACCGCTGCGTCATCACCCCACTAGCAGAACCGCGCTACGTCACCGATTTTGATCCACCCCAAAAATTATTTTAAACCCGGAAGATGAAATTAGCTGACAAAAACTCCAAATTATCCAGTTTTCCCCAGAATTAAAGCTGACATGTGCTAACGCTGTCTTCACTAATGCTCAACACACCCAAATCTGTTAAAAAAAGTACTCCAGGGTGTCTTGAACCTTTAATAAAAGTCCTTACATTCTTAAAAATGTTTTTGTAACCCAATACATCAAATATTATTAATAATATTTAATTTTCAAATATGCCCAATATATGTAATAAATATTTTAAAATATGGACAAACCGGATCTTTGAGGGGTTTTTTTTCTTCTTTTTTTCCAATTAAATTTAAATGACACCTTTTTATCCAATAGTAGGGTTTGTCCATATTTGACCCAATGTTTGGTTACAAGAACTGTATAATAGAGCCCTGCATTTGAGCCCGAGCCCGTCGGGGCCCGACTTTTTTGTGCCCCTCGGGCCGGGCTTCGGGCCTATTTTCACTTCTTAGCTAGCGTGCATATCGGGCTCCGGGCCTGCTCCATAAACAGACGTCAAAAAAAGTTTAATGACATCTAATGTGCGCCGTCCGTCCGGAGGCGCCAGTGGTGCCTTGCCTATAGAGATTTCTAACCACGTGAAACCTTAAAAAAACGAAAGAGGAAAGGTCTGGTCAACTTTTCAAATAGTGACAACTTTAAATGATGAGCCAAGTGATTATGTACAATGCACAACATTTAAGTCCAAGGGGCCTGCGGTACGCACAAATCCAGCACTGCCCCGCCTCCTTCCCCCGCATCATCTAAAGAAACACATAGCCTATGCTCACTGTCAAAGGCTACATTATTTAAGGGCATTTATTATGACATAATTCGTTTCCTTTTTTATATATATATTTCTTATATAAGACATAATCTTTACAATTATGGCATCTTAAAAAATTGCAAATATATGTCGATGAAGATTGTGATATGCTACAACCATTAGTGAAGCATTAATGAAATCCTTACACTTTGCACTGACCGAATATCATCCACCGCACAGTTGAGCAGTAGACGGGATCTAATCAAACATATAATTAGTAAATTTCTGCTAGAAAAAAATATATTTTAAAAACGAATTTCGTATAGTTTGTCTATAGTCTAATAAGTTTTGTTGGTCAGTTATTTTCTAAATAAAACAGAAGAACGAATAACATCTGAGTGAAGTGCTTTAAAAAAAAACTCCGCTAATGCGCCAATGCCAAAACACAAACTGGATTGTTAACTGGTCAGATTAATATTAAATTATTATTTATTGAAAAAAAAATTGACGTGTCTATTTTGTGTCTGACATATTAAATATTGCATTTTAAAATACTGATTTGTTTACAGAACAAATCAAAGCATACAGAAAATAACAGAGCATCTTCACGCACCTGCAGTGTTTCCGACAGCATAGAAGTAAATAAATAAACTAATAGAATAAACTAAATAAAAAGAATAAAATAGATAGTTCTGTCCTAGTTATTTTTCATTCAAATAATATTTAGATTACAAAACGAAAACACTGACTGAATCCTTTTTTAAGAAGCGGCATATGCTGTTTGTCCTGTTCTTTTCTTCCATCAAATAAAAATAGGCTATCAGGCTACCTCGAATTGATCGCATTAAATAGGCATTTAATTAATGCTCTGCTGTTAATATTATATTACAAAACCCCTGTCAACATTTTTAACATAAGTCATTAGTTTAAAGATTATGTCATATGATTATGACTTCTTTTCTCCGTCTCACTCGCGGTTCATGTTTGCAGGCTATTGTAAAAATGTATATTATATAAGAACTATTAATAACTGTAATTTTCTAAATGGAAAAAGGCTGGTTTGTTAGTTGTACACTAAATTGTTAAAACTATAGCCTATTTGTTGAGTTTATGACGCAGATCCCAGGACGGAGGCGGTCAGCATCAGCGCAGGTTTGGCAACTCATCTGTGTCAATCTGCAATATTCTTTGCTTCTTTGGCAAACGTGTTGTCGGCACGTGTTACTGTCCCGCGAATTAGCAAATATGTTTGCACATCAGGGGCCGATCACTCCGAGCGCACCTGTCCGTTCCAAAAGCGCGAGGCGCACCGTATACTGCCTTTATGTTGACAAGAGCAAAAGAAGCGCGGTGCGCTTTTCATACAGCTCTAATTAACTTGAAACAGCCACCACAGATCTCTCCTCCATCATCAAAGGTTTTCCGTAAAAAAAAAAAAAAACTCCAATAATTTCTCTAAATCATTCTGATAAAAAAGGAAACAAAAAATATCAGTTCTCTATTAAATACAAATCTGGTCTATTTTAATGGCTGCATATGGGCTAAGATGTTTGGCGGGGGAAAAAACGGGCTTCGGGCCGGACTCGGGCCAAAAATTTTGATAGTCTGTCGGACACGGGCCGGGCTTCAGCATGTGGGTCTCGGGCCAGGGTCGGGCTCGGGCTTAGATTTAAGGCCCGTGCAGGGCTCTACTGTATAATTAGGGTTTAATGGGATGAATGCCCTCTTCAAGTAAATCATTATTAAATAAGCTTGATTTACTAAAATCTTTGACTTCATCGAGCAGTCGAAACTATTTTGGGGTAAAAAAAAAACATTCACCACAGATTCAGATTTTATCACTTAAACTAATATCTCCTTCAGTTTACATGCCTGTCAACTTTCTACAAACATTCGTCTACAAAACGCAATCACAACTGCAAAACAATAGAGCAAAAACCAAAACAGACAGACAGATGGTAAAAAGCTAGTAAGAAAAGTTCATCATGTCCCGTTTTCTTGCTTGGCTTCTATCTTCAACCCTCAAGCATTCATCAAACAGCCTCGTCCTCCTCTTGAGTTTCAGAAAATCCTATAGTGCGACATGAATCACAGCCACGCGTCATCAGAAATCCGATTATCTGCAGAGCAGCGTGTATCTGGTATCATTCTGTTTTGGCTGTGTTTGGACCGCACATGGATGATCAAGACTTCAATGCTGAACACTTTGAACACGCTCCCCATCTGAAGCGGCGGCTAATTCAAGCCAGAGGCTATTATAACAGCACACACCCTCTACATATGCATACACAAAACCAATTACAACCCGCTGGACTGAGCTCTCAAGCCATGCCATTGCAGGCACGAGCACAGATTTCTCTTCAGTGCTTTAAAACACTGTCTTTACAGTATTAGCTCCAATAGCATAAATACAAGCGCTAAAAGAAAATGATATTTTCAGAAGCCTAATGTCCTTCACATGAAACAAGTCAGTTTCTTCAACACAGGTTCATTGGAAATACATGCTTCAGCCTACATTTTTGTAAAACTCAAAAATGTACTAAAACATATGTTTGACTGCAGTTTTTAAGTATATTGAACACTAGGGGGCAGTATGATGGAAGAAAGGTTTGTTCCTTTTCACACTGGTGATATTTACAGGGACATAATGTTGACGAATGATTGTTTGTGTGATTATTTTCCTGTGAAGCACGGTCAACACAGGCTCATTGTGGATATGTACCTCTGTCTACATTTCTGGAGAGTGCGAATTATGTAGCCAGAGGTACATCTGGCTGCATTTCGTCTTTAAAATAAATGCCATGGAGCGGTATGATGCTGCTGACTGCTTACCTCCATATGGACGGCTTTACCGGTGTTAACAGTTTGCTCAGTAACTCGCCGTGTACGTTGACGGATTTTGAATATGGAGCGGTGTTGACTGTGACAACAAGGTTTGAGTCCGGCGAATATTGGTTCCAGAAACCAGGTAAAACGCACAAAATTTCAATTTTCCGCAATGTTGTGGAAAAACAACAGCATAAACTACAATGACAATAATCGCCTCATGCTAACAATGTGAGTTTAAATAGACCCTTTTGAGAGATGTAAACAAAAACAATGATCCCAACATATTTCCTGTTTTACATTTTTAATGTCTATAGCTTCCGAGAGTCCAACAACGAGCCACATATTGATAAATAATGTTATGATAGCTGTTTAACATGAAGTTATGATTGAATTTTCTTTTTTTACAGTTTCAAATAGTTTGATAACAAGCAGGAAACGTCCATGGGCCAATGAAATGACCACATTGTAATGGTCTTTAGCATTTTATGTTAAATTTATTGCCATACTACTGAAAGCAGCAGCAGATAGCTCACCTCAGATCTTGAAAATAAAATAACGAGCAGAATGTTTGAAAATGAAAGCGTGAAAATGTGACTCAACAAACCAACAATATATGCCTATGTACTTTTAATGATGTTTAAAAAATTCAATAAATAAATAAACAAACAACAAGCTGAAAATGTGGTGAAATCACGTGGCTGTGATAGCTTTTCTTATTCTAGATTGCTTTTGATAACACTATCGGTTGGGTTTGGGGAACGGGCTGTGTGGGTCAGTGGGTCAGTCAATCAGTCAGTGAAGTTGACAGCAAGCTGGCCTGGTCGGCTGAAGTGTATATTGCACCCTCTGGTGGATTTATGTGAGAAGAGGACGTGCAAAAGAAATTTGAGATCTTCATAAAGCATACACAGCGGCCTCTGGTGGATTTTCAAAAACAGAAACTGTGAGCAGACGCACATAAGGTTACGTATTTTGCTGTCTCCAGAAATGTAGACCTGGGTACGTATCCGCAATGAGCCTGAATTGAACATGGTTCCACGAAAGAGATATAAGTATTGTAAAATCAAGGTAAACAAATTTGTTGCAGTGCGTTTTCTCTTATGTTTTCTTCAAAAACACTGTTGGTTGGGTTTAAAGAAGGGTTTTGGTCAGTGGTTCACTGGGTACAACTTCTGTACAACAATCAAGTTTTATGCATAATTTGAACACTGAATAAATAATCTTTCTATTGAAGTATGGCTTGTTACAACTGTTTAAACATCTGGACTCTGAGGGTTCAGAAAAATAAAGAGAAAAATGTGTCTAAATTTATGCAGATACTAATCAAAATTTAAGTTTTGATATATTTACAGTAGGCAATTTAGAAAATATCTTCATGGAACATGATATTGACACAATCTAACAATTTAATAAAGAAAAAAGCTGTAATTTTTACACAATTTTTTTCCAGGGTCCATATCTATATAAAGTATAAATATTTATGTTTTAACACTACAGAAAGTTTACTAATTATTTTATATTTGTTAAGATTGTCACATTTTTAATTCATATATTTTTACATTTTAAAACTGAATTTGAAGAAGAGACAAAACCAGGAGGATTTCTGGGTATCTTCTAAGAAGAATCCTTTAAAAAGAACTCACCATCGCTATGGCGTTCATCGAAAAATCTCTTTACAACTTGAGCAGGCATGCAGTAAAATAAACAATTTAGTAGGCAGTGCTTATTAGTTTTTAGTGTCATTACAAGTTTTGCACACAAATCTTGTTTTTTGGGCTTTGCCTGAAAGTATCACCCAGCCATTTGGTAGACAAAAGACACAGCCGTGTCTGGAACTGACAATATGCATTTCTTTGACATGAAACTATTTCACACATAGGCAGTCGGACCTGATGTGCCTAACACTTACAGTTAAGTCAGAATTATTAGCCCCCCTGAATTATTAGCCCGGAGAGATTTTTTCGACACATTTCTAAACATAATAGTGTTAATAACTCAATAACTGATTTCTTTTATCTTTGACATGATGACAGCACATAATATTTTATTAGATATTTTTCAAGACACTTCTATACAACTTAAAGTGACATTTAAATGCTTAATTAGTTTAATTAGGTAGGCTGGTTAGGTTAATTAGGCAATTTATTGTATAATGATGGTTTGTTCTGTAGACAATTGAAAAAATAGCTTTAAGGGGCTAATAATTTTGACCTTAAAATGGTCTTTAAAAAATTAAAAACTGCTTTTATTCTAGCTAAAATAAAACAAATAAGACTTTCTCCAGTAAAAAAAAATATTATCAGACATACTGTAGAAATTTCCTTGCTCTGTTTAACATCATTTGGGAAATATAAAAAATAAATAAATAAATAAATAAAAAACGGGGACTAATAATTCTGACTAACTGTATAATTTGTATTACATTGGATAAACTATCCTGTCCCTTGCACACAGGCCGTCAAACCTGCTCCCTTAGAATGCATCTTACAATGTAAAAACACAATTTATACATTTAAAGAAGTCTGTAATCTTTCAAGACTAAAAGTCCATCTTGAACAACCATAAAACAAAAATAAACACTGAAAGACAAAAAAAGCATAGCAAAGCCAGGAAGTTTTAACCAAAATAAAACAGAAAAGTATGTTACAATAAAAATGCACCCCTGAGATATAAAAGTACCCACAGTCAGAAAAGCACCGGTACACAACCATGCGCAAACACACACACACACGCACACACAAGAACAACAGCAGCATTTGAATGCATCAGGCCAATAACCCTAAATAAGCCAGACCCTGGAGATTTTATCACTTCCAGTTTCTCTCCCCAGTGGGCTAAAACAACATTGCACAATATGTGTCCTATTTCGCAGGACTCTTTTGTGCGCCGGTGTAGGCTAAACACAATGGGGGGTTCTGGTGGTAATGTGGAGCAGACCGCGAAGGCAAGCGGCTCTGGACGACTACGAGCGAACGCCACTTCGGTGGTCCAGCAAACTGCCATTAAGCTCCAGTGTGAAGCTGACGATGAAAATGGAAAATGACAGGGATTTGGACGGGCCTAGTTCCCGTTAATGAGAGCATACAGTCGATGTCATGCGACTAAAGACTGAAGCTAAAGTAAACACAGGATTTCGCCGAGGTTTATTGCTGTCCAGAAATAAAGATGTCAGTATGAATATGCGGTTGAGTTATGCGGCTGTAAGTTAGTTCCATCTCTATTTAAACTAACAATATGATGTTTTCTCATAACCCAATTGGCCATTCTTGAGTCTTGAAGGCTCTACTTGATGTTAGGACATGATGTAGTGCTCTTTAGAGAAGTTTACTTCAAGTACAGAGAAATGCGTTGGTCTGTTTGTAGACTGCATTGATTAAGCTGATAAGGTGATCGGTCAATGTACACTACTGTACAAAAATAGGTTGCTAGTATTTTCACCACCACCACCACCACAAACAACAACAACAAAATTGTTATCCTAGAATTCTTTATACACTCTTTGTCCTTTGGGTCAAAAACAGCCCAAATTTACTAAACCTTTAAATAATGGCATGTTTCCACTGAGTGGTTTGGTACTTGTTCAGGGCAATTTAATGTCCGTTTCCACTGTCAAAAAGTGAACCATTCCATACCACTTTTAAGGGTACCTAAAGGTGGAGCGACACGCACAGCTGAACGCTATTGGTTTACAGAGAAACATCACTAGCTCGTGAACAAGCCAGAAGAATGAAAACAAAGGATGGGTCATTTTTAAATACACAGCTGAGACATTACACCTTAATAATATATACATATAATAACGACCCATGGTTGACCCGAGCTCAAACAAACCTAGTCGTCATTTTGATGAACAGCCATAAAGCCAAGAGGAACAGACGAATCTGCCGTGTCCTGCTGTTTACGAGGCCGTCTAAAAGAGCGAGCGTTTTTTACTTTCTTGTGTGCACTTTCTAAAGGCTTATTTATACTTCTGCGGCAAGTGCACCCGTATGTTCAGGCGCAGCCTGCGCATGGTCGCCATGGCTGTCGCTGACGCTTACGTGCACCTCTCAAAAAATGTAACTACATGTCGAAACGACACGTAGCACAAGCTCTGTGATTGGTCAGAAAGGTCGTGCTGACGAGTGTGGGCAGGGGTGAGAGCCGCGCAAGCCCGATGGAGCGAATGTTTACAAGTGTCGAGTCCCGTGAAGGAGCTCCAGATAGAAACTTTTGTTTTGTGTTTACCTTATGAATAATGTTGCTGCACGTCCACCGGTTCACGCCTCAGAATGAGCGAGTTTGAACCACTCAAACAAAACCAAACAAAACACCAGTTAAGAAACTCGACACAGAGGAACATAAACATCTCACTGCCAGCTAGCGTTTCGGAAGTGTTATTGCTGAGCAGCACATTCAGCGCGCAGAAGTATAAATGCACGACAACACGCATTGCATGCACCGTGGGTCACTGCGATCACTCAACGCAGAAGTATAAACCAGGCTTAATCGTCCATATTTAAAAATAACAAACTTTTTGAGCTGATGATAGTAACGTGCACGAGATGATTGAAGCACTTCTGACATCCGATCCTTTCAGAAACAGACAAATGTGAAAGTGAAGCGCGAAAAAACAAAGGAGCAAATAATTCTTTCAGCAACCTAAAACATAAACAAACTGCTACGTTTAACTATTATCATCATCTTCTTGACTTCTGGACTTCCTGGAGAGAAAATGGCGTCAACTACAACTTTCTGTTGTACACCATGCACACCAAAAGAGTACCATTTGTACGCTTTAAGCAGTGACGACACAAGCCTGATAAAGGTGACCCATACTGAACCGTACCACTCTGCAGGGAAATATAAATGTTTTTTCGCCAATGTTGGGATCAATCTAATAAAAGTCACCAAACTTCAAGAAAAAAAATAATTGTTCAGTTTTTTCTTCAGTGAAAATGGCGCCCGGGTCATTTTTAACCAGTATATCTACAGGAGGGTCAGTTTTTTTTGGTGCTATTGAGTCTTTGAGCAGGCAAAACTGAGCAGAAATGGGATCTCACCCTCATCATGAAGAAACAGAACAAACTGAAACTAAATCCAGAAGAACTGAGAAACATCTTCAAGAATCTCTCCTGCAAAAGCTACCTAAAAGACAATCACAAGTGCTCCAAAGACAGAAGCACTTTTACATGCAACGTGTGGTTCCACCAAATGTTGATTTAACTCAATTATTCATCCATTCGTTTTCCTTTGTCCCTTTTTTTATCAGGGGTCGCCACAGCAGAATGAACTGCCAACTATTCCGGTATATGTTTTACGCAGCGGATGCCCTTCCAGTTGCAACCCAGGAAACACCCATACACTCTCACATTCACTCATACACTAAGGCCAATTTTGTTTACCCAATTCACCTATAGTATCTTTAAATTGTGGGGGGAACCAGAGCACCCGGAGGAAACCCACGTCAACACAGGGAGAGCATGCAAACTCCACACAGAAATGCCAACTGGCCCACCTGGGACCAGTGAGTGAGGCAACAGTGCTAACCACTAAGCCACAGTGCTGCCTTAACTTAATTAAAAACATCCTCATAATACAACATTTTTACACAAGTGTAGCACTAGCTTTGCAGGCAGGTTTCTTGACCACGTTTTGCCCAGTACTGTAGTCAAGCATGGTTGTGGATGCAACGCTCGATCAAGCCTAGCAAGAGAATGCATTGGGTTGGATGTCGATGAATTTGATAAGACATAACCCAGGGGGAAATTGATAAGGATGCTATGAGAGCAGAACTAAATAAGTCTGTCTTTGATTAAAGCATATTTAGTGACAAAACAGCAGTCTGCTTATCTGTGGTGTCGGTGGCTCACTTTTGTGTTCCATACTTCGGTACCTGGTACTTCTTTTAAGACCACCTCAGGTGACGTTCCTATTGTAATGTAATGTGTATTTATATAGCGCTTTTATCATGTATGACCATACATCCAAAGAGCTTTACAATCATGAGGAGGGGGGGTCTCTTCACACCACCACCAGTGTGCAGCATCCACTTGGATGATGCGACAGCAGCCACAGGACAACGGTGCTAGTGTGCTTTGCACACACCAGCTATAGGTGTAGCACAGAGACAGTGAAAGAGCCAATTCAGTGGATGGGGATGATTGGGAGGCCATGATCTGTAAGGACTGACAAAGGGAATTTGGCCAGAACACCGGGGTTTACACCCCTACTCTTTACGAGAAGTGCCATGGGATTTTTAATGACCACATAGAGTCAGGACCTCAGCTTAATGTCTCAGCTAAAAGACGGTGGGTGCTCACTGACAGTATGGTGTCCCCTTCACTATACTGGGGCATTAGGACTCATGCAGAATGCAGGTTGAACACCCCCTGCTGGTGTAACTACCAACAATTCCAACAGCAACCTATTTTACCCATATAGTCTCCCATCTTCATCCCAGTTTGCACTATTAATGCATACAGTTACACTCAATCTGCTCCGGCCATTATACTGTTGTTTGCACCAAAGCCAATTGCACTAGGCACTTCTTGCATAATAAGCACAATTTTAATATTGTATATTCGTCTGAGAGAACTGCGCTAGTAGCGTCAAATTATGCTGTCTTTGTTTAATCTGAATGTCTCTTCTTTGGAGAAAGCCACTTTAAAATCCACATAAACTGGATGTTGCTGAGACTTATTTCAGTATGTTGATGTTCTTTTACTGAAACAGAATATTGAGTAGGGGGACAGGGCTTTCTTTTTGTGCATCATTCCCTCATAGCAAACTAAGAGTAAGAGAAGGTATCAATAGGCAGTTGCTACAGAAACCCTCCAGCTGACATAAACAGAGGGACCGCCACTCCAAATAATCAGACTTTCATTGACGATTACCAAAACAAACACATATTCTCGTTACGACAAGGGTGTCCAAACTCAGTCCTGGAGGGCCATCTTTTAGTTCCAACCCCAAACACACCTGAACCAGCTATTCAAGCTCTTCCTAGGTATACTAGAAACTTCCAGGCAGGTGTGTTGAAGGAAGCTGAAGCAAAACTATGCAGGGCACCGGCCCTCCAGGACCGAGTTTGGGCACCGCTGCGTTAAGATGAACAACATGGGTTAGCAAAATAAACAATGTATTCAGAATATTCAAAATATTCAGAGGTAGCATATAAAAAATAACGTCTTGATAGTCCTCATTTTCAATTTTGGTTTGAAATATGACCTGGACACTTTGGGACGGGATTACCACAGCAGTGAGAGCGAGCCGAATGCATTCAAACCAGATTTCTGCCGCCCTTTAGCTGACATGCTACGGCTGGCTTCCATGTAACATGCAGTACCTGTATTGGAGTTGATATGTACACATGTGCGCGGATGCCTCATCGTCTGGGTTTCTGGCAGCTCCAGCGGTTGCCATGTGCCTTGTGTTCAGCAGCAGCTGGCCTGACACTTATCTTACAGGTTTTTCTAAACATATGGCACATCTGGCAACCCCAGACAGGGACTCCCTCATCAACCCCCGTGGACTTTTTACTGTGCTGATTGGAAAGAGATCTTTCATTTTCAGTTCAGGCCCCAACGAATGTGATCAATGAGACAAAAAACATGCCAAAGATCTGTCTTTGATCTGGAAGAGAGATCCTGAGACTCGTGACATGGTGAGATTGCGCTTCAAAGAGCTTCGCCTGTTTGGATTTGCTTGCTGATAGTCGATATTAATTGCCTTATAAATATTTAAAGGTTGTAAATGGTAATCTAAAAGGTACTTAAGCTATAAAATCCATTATGCTATAACAATACGCATGTATAAACCCCCGAAAATATATTGATTTAGTACAACGTGCATTAATGATGACAATTTCAGTGTCCAGAAACCAACCAATCAGAACATGTTTGATTTGGAACGTGAAGCTATGTAGAGCCTGATTTTGGACCAATGAGATTTCATTGTGGGTGGAGCTTCTCGAACGAGCACTCTTGTGTAGAAAATATTAGAAATTATTCCAGTGACAATTCATGCCAGCTCTGCATTTAATTGTTACAAAATGAGCATGTAAGTGTTTCAGAACAAGAATAATCTAGAGCAGTGTTTCTCAACTGGTGGGTCGCGACTCAAAAGTGGGTCGCAGGAACATTTTAAGTGGGTAGCGGAGTGTGTGTAAAACATTAGTTTTTAACTTGTTTACCGGACTTTTATTTTGAAATGTGTATACCGGACTTTTATTTTGAAATGCGCAATCGTACTTTGTAATATTTGTATAATTTGATACATTTTGTCCAATGAAATCAATTAAAAATAGTTTATTTGTAAGTCTTGGTGATTTTCTTATGATTTATCTGTCACTACTTGTGTATGTTAACAAATAAATACAAATTATTTCATTATAATTTCCTAAAATTAAAATATAGTTCCTAAAAATTTGGGTCGCGACTTGATGACCATGTAAAAATGTGGTTCCCGTGGCCAAACCAGTTGAGAACCACTGATCTATAGTTTAGGGACAATGAGCCAAGTTTTTAACAGAAGTTGGTAAAGACATTAAAGAACTAAGAAATCAAAATGAGCTTGATGAAGCAAAAAGCATATTCATCCGAAATTTTCAACACAGGCTCGTTCTGAAAATGTAGTCCTACGTACGTTTCTGGAGACTGCACATTATGTAGTCAGAGGTACATATGGCTGCGTTTAATTTTTTAAACGAACGCTACGAAATGGTATGATGTCGTTCCTTTTCGCGCTTACCAGCTGACTGCTTACCTCCGTGTGGACGACTTTCCCGCTACAATTAGTTTGTCCCGTTAGCTCACCATGTTCGTCGGTGGACTTGAGATGCAGAAAGGAGTTGACCACAATGACTGGGTTCGAGTCTGGTGAAGAGCAGTTACGGAAAGCAGGTAAGACAAAAACGGAATCCAAAAAATAATTTGTATTTTCTACAAACATATCCGAAAGTTTTCGGCTGCTCGCGCACACTCCCTTAATGTCAGGTGACTCCATGCGCAGCCTTCAACTGCAGCTCGTGCCGTATTGAACAGACGCACGTCACTTCATAACTATAGCGACCGTTTTTTGACTGAACCAATTTTATTTCTGATGTCTTGGTCACACTAATTGGAGGGCCAGAATAAAATGTGTCAGGGGCCAGGTTCGGCCCACGGGCCGCCAATTGAATAGCCCTGCTCTACAGTATAAAAAACTTTATCTCTATAGGAAATCTTCAAAAAGATAGCTTTACAAGTGTGTGTGTGAATGTGTGGTTGTTTGTGTGTCCATACATTTGACATACAGTACTGCCAGTCTCTGTTCAGGATCAATTCAATTGACACAATGTTCCCTCTTTCCTGTTTTTATGTCAAAGGAAGAGAAGAACACAATCACCGGTCTCTGAAGATTCTGTTATGTATTGTATTGCTACTTTTGTTATGTATGTATTGTGAGACCAGCTTATATTGAAGTTTATATTGAATAAATATGCAACACTTAGATCAGATCAACAGCCAATCAGATCAGTGGGTTTTTACTTCTGCACCTACAATCCGCCATGCCTATTCAACATTGTGAACAAGGGGGTCAAAACCCCAAAATAGACTATTAATTCAAAATGAGGATCTCTTTTGATGTAAGTCTTGCTAATGTTATCAGTGGACCACAGAGAACAGTACAGAATAAACAAGAAAAGGCAAGTCGTGACCCCTTTAAGCGAAAGTGTTGCATCCAACAGTTTTGTAGCAAACTGCAAACATCTGACCGTGTTTGCTGACTCTGCTCTCTGGAACTGGTCTAGTTAAGCTCAGGCGGGATAGTTTTGACAGCGCTAAACAAACTGACCCCGATAGCGGAAGGCCACTAATTCACCCTGGTTTTAATCCTAAAGTCTAAAACAAAACAGGATCTGCCGAACTGTCTTCAGCTATTACCAAATATCATTTGTGAACGCTAAACAAATAGTTGCACATTAAGCAAATCTGGCAGCTAATATTAATGTTTTTAAAGCGATAATATTTTATTTGGTTTATTGGTGTATCAAATTATTTAATTCGATTATTCTAATTCAGTTATAGCACAGATTTGAAGACTTGTAAATATCTGCATTTTATATAAAACAAATAGATTTAATTATTATTAAAAATAATGAAAATAATTAAAAAATAAAATAATAAATAATAATAATAATAATAATGAATTATCTGTTTATAATTATCATTATTAATATTTTTATTATTAAGGATATGCATTTTATACTAAATAAAAGTAATTATGTATTTAAAATAATAAAAAGTAATAAAAATTAAAAAGAAGCTTTAATAATAATTATTATTATTATTTTGTATATTATTATTATTATTATTATTATTATATGCTCTTTATAAAAATAAAGGTAATAATGTATTTAAAATAATAAAAAGTAATTAATAAATTATAATAACAACAATTATTTGTGTATATTATTATTATTACTAATTGATGATGATTATGATTATTATAATCAATGATGATGATTATGATTATTACTATTATTTATTTTTCAATCAAATTAATATCATTGGTAATATTATTCATAATATATTAAAAATCATTATTTTAGATTTAGTTTTCATAACTTTTATTTCATTCTTTTATTTTTTTCATTCATTCATTCATTCATTCATTTTCTTTTCGGCTTAGTCCCTTTATTAATCCGGGGTCGCCACAGCGGAATTAATCGCCAACTTATCCAGCATTTGTTTTACGCAGCGGATGCCCTTCCAGCCACAACCCATCTCTGGGAAACACATCCACACATTGTCATTCACACACATACACTACGGACAATTTAGCTTACCCAATTCACCTGTACCGCATGTCTTTGGACTGTGGGGGAAACCGGAGCACCCGGAGAAAACCGACGCACCCACGGGGAGAACATGCAAACTCTACACAGAAATGCCAACTGGCCCAGCCGGGGATTGACCAGCGACCTTCTTGCTGTGAGGCGAACGTGCTAACCACTCGGCCACCGTGGCGCCCTATTTTTTTCATTAATTACTTTTTTTGTCTTTTAAATATGCATATTTTATATTTTTTACGTTCTTTTTTTATTTCATTTTATAGTGGCACCCTCCTGCAGCGCAACGATTGGGGCTCTTCTCAACGGGCTCTATGCACAGCTAGAGTTTTAAAGCCGAGGCTGCCTGGCTGAAAATTAAAAGTCTGTGTGCATATAGCCCATTGCGTCTCCACACGTCAGTCCAGAAAGACTGACATCCAACACAACCAACCAGCTTATCCTATAAACGCAAAACAAAACCAGCAAAACCGAAACGACTGTCCTCAAACTGTATAACGTTGTTGAGACGTAACAATTTTATTTTAGTTTTCATTCCATTTTTTACATTTCACTTACTCTGCACTTACTGTATTTCAAGAAATGTTTATATTTACACATTATAAGGTTTAGTTATATTTTTATATTTTCCCTTTGTTTTTTAAACCCCACAACATGTAAGACCACTACATTAAAATTCAATTCAATAATTAATTTTGGTCTCATCAAAATGGTTTTTTTGAGCCCTTTCAGAACTACAGAAAAAGCTCTGTGGACAGATGTAGCCGTTTTGTTAGTGTGGAGATCCAAACAAAAGAGCAGACCGATTCCCATCATATGTTTCACCAAAAAAAAAAAAAGCACACAGGATGATTTGCTGTGACAGACTGATATACAAGAGCAGACCAAAGGCTGAAACGAATCCAGACACTCATGATGGCTGAAGGTACACTGGGGAAAGTAGCGTGTGTTTCTTCCTCGATTCTCTAAAACCTACAAACAAACAAGTACAGAAGGAATACCATGATGCAAACAATTACCTCAACCGTTGAATCAAAGGCCTGGTCTTAATTTCCTCGTATTTCAAGACATATTCAGAGCTTGGGTAAATAAATAGCCTGGCTTGAGAGGAACCTTTTCATTTCTTTTTTCATTTGGTTGGAGAGGTTGAGTAACTGGTGGTCATCAATTTCCTCTCATCTTTGGAAACCGCACTACACTTTCCTTCAGATTTCAGAACTGGGAACAATACATCTACAGTATAATAAGAGGCCGCAAAATCCACACACACAGAGCGAGAGAGAGATCTACATACAGTATATATAAAGGGTCAGAAACAGTATTTAAAGGAACACTACCCTTTTTCAACACAGGCACATTGGGAATATATGCCCAGGGTTACATTTTTGGGAACCATGAAATTGGTGCCCAGGGCTACGTCTGCCTGGAATTTGTGTATAAATATTTCAGTGTGATATGATTCTGTAAACAACTTCTGTTCTTTTTTGCACTACTGCTACATTTGCCGAGGGCACTGACACAAACCCATACCACGACAGACCCTGGCTTTTGGACTTGTTGCTTGTAACAGTCTGGAGTTGGAGCACACAACATCTATTTCTCCCCAAAAAATAACTGAAATACTGATTCCTCTGACCACAGTGCACGTTTCCACTGTGTGATGGCCCATTCCAGGAGCTTCCAAGCCCAGAGAAGTCAACAACGCTTCTGGACACTGTTAACATATGGCTTCCTTTTGACAAAGTACAGTTTTCACTGCCATTTGTGGATGTAGCAACGTATTGTGGTACTTATTAGTGGTCCTGAGCCCATTTGGTTATATCGCTTATAGATGAATGACAATTCTTGAAGCTTACCTTCATATTGTGGGCTTTTTTGACGTGACCAGTTTGCTCAGTAGCTTGCCTCGTATGGTGTTAGATTTGTGACACGGAGCAGAGTTCGAGTCCTGTGCAGGATGGTTTTAGAAACCAGGTAAAACAAAGCAAGTAGCCGTGTCGATTTTTCTCTTCTAGTTTATTTTTGAAAACACTATCAGTTGGGTTTGTGAGGGCGATGTGTTGGTCAGTAGATGTTTATCTAATATAGGCACGGCAAACTGACCAGCTTCGAAGAAAGATGTTTGGCTGCAGTGTCATTTTTTTTATTTTCATGACAAACTAGTTTATACCAACAAAAACTAAATAAAAATTAAGTGATGACGACAACTATATAAAAAATATACTGAAATGTTCTTCGACTAATAAAATCGAGACAAAAATGTGAGTGAGTGAAATATAATGAAATGATAACAGCTGATAGGAAAAAGAGAAGATTCACATTTGATATTAAGACAAAAACGACCAACTGTAAACCGTGTGGGGAGGAAATAGCTCTACTAGAGTAGATTTAGTCGACTAAAATCGTATGAAATTTCGTCAACTAAAACTACACTAAAACTAAAGTCTCAGAAGACTAAATTATGACTAAAACTAAAATGATTCAGAAGACTAAAATATGACTAAAACTAAAATGATTCAGGAGACTAAAATATGACTAAAACTAAGATGGAGTTTTAGTCAAAAGACTGAGACTAAAAACTACTTCAACATTTGCTGGCAAAATTAACACAGATTGTCAGAGATGTACACAGCAGCCTCTGGTGGACCTGTGAATAAGAAAAACTGCAAGCAGACGTACAGTATAGTACGAGGCACAAATTTCGCGGTTCAAAAATGTAGCCCTGGGCACATATTTCCAATGAACCTGAATTTACTAGTCCCAAGTTACAAGAGTTTAACAGCTAACTTTTATCATTTTAAATCAATTCAGCTGCTTAGCTCAGCATAAATCATTGAATTGGATTAGACCACTAGCATTTCACTCAAAAAAAAAAAAGAATTTTGATAATTTTCCTATTTAAAGCTTGACGCTTCTTTACTCACATCATGTCACAGATGGAAAAAGAAAATTAACTTTTTCAAGGCTGATATGGAACTATACTTTCATTCTGGCGTAAAAATCAAAGAAATGTATTGCCGTACCACGGCTGCAACAGTTGTAATGATATTACACAACATTAATATCATTATATAAAAACGCAAGACGATAAAGACTAGTTCATTCACTTCATCAGATATGTATAATATCCATTTTTCATATCATTATTGGGTGCTGCATAATAGAATCCGTTAGGGCTGTACAATACTAAGAAAGCATGTGAATAAATGCAATGCTGTTTTAATTTTATCATTTACCTGTTTAATTTCACCATTTATCTGTTTTTAATTAAACCATTTATGTAATAATTATACTACAATAAGCTGGTAATACATATTTTTCTGATCTAATGTAAACACAATTTTTTAATGTAATTTATAGGACCTGTCTGCAATTCAAATATTCTGATCAATACTATTTTCATGATCATTTTTTGATATGTTGTACAGTATACGTCATAGCACGATCCACAAAAAATACTTTTAGTCACACGCTACAATAAGGTTTTTCGTGAAATATATGTGTCCTAATAGTGTTTTAAGCAGCGTGGAACACAAATATGACTGTCAAAATCTCCAAAAATGTGTTTTTTGACCCTTTACAATGCAAATACAATTAGAACCACTTGTTCTCTCATGTAATATATCCACAAAAATAGATAAATTATTACTTTATAAACTGTACTGTACAAAAATCATGCAAATATTGGCATATTATTCAATAATATTACTGAGATTAATATAACAATTGAATAAATGGAGTGTTATCATCTGTGTATAGGTAAGGAGTCTATCATCTGTGT
>CAIGQQ010033255.1:7157085-7169236 GCA_903798035.1 Danio albolineatus
ACTTTGTAGCAATTTTACAGTTATTTACTACAAAACGGCCAGTAAAATATCACATACATTCTTTAGGGTTAACTGCTGTAATATGAACTGCGTTGTGGGTCATTATAAACCTTTTACAGTAACTAACTGTATATTAGGAATTTGCAGTATTATATCACTGCAAGCTTTTGCTGCAATGAAATTGCTGTAAAGTTAACAGTTATCTACTGCAAAACACTCAGTAAATTACACATACAATCTTTACAGTTTACTACTGTAATATGCACTACATTGCAGGTAATTTGAAAACTTTTACAGTAACTTACATGTACTTGAAGACAAAAAAATGAGGCATTTAATGAAAAAACCGGTCACTTGTTTAGTGTCTTTACTAAAAATAAAGATTTTGTATTGCTAATATAAAACGTAAATAAATTACAGTAAAACTACTGTAAAAATTGTCATACTGTAAAATTAAAATGTGGTAAAGGACATTTTAACATAAATGAAGTTGCAGTAAGGCTGCTTTACTGTTTAAAAAAATTTATTGCAGTAGGGCCCTGCTACTTTAAAATACATTTACAGGAGAATTACTGTAAAGGGGCGGTTGCTGTAACTAGCTGCCAACAATGACAGACAATCTATTACAAGCAATCTATGCTTTTATGAAGTTTATGTGTAAACGTAATTCTTATTTAATGACTTTTTTAAACTGTAATCTGCTCTGTCAATATTTGATGCTGAAAATTTAACTGTAGGGATTATTTTGAAACAATATTTTGTCTAGGTGGGACATGCCCCATTAGTTACTACTGTAACTCATTTATAGTAAATAGTATTTTTTTAACAATAAAATAGTAAACATATTATTATGTATATATATTGTAGTATTTATAACTTTGTTAAAGTATTCTGCGAAGTTAACTATAGTGAATATTAAATTGTAATAAATATGTTAGTATACTTTAGTTTTCACTACAGCAAACTGGTGTATTGTAGTCTAATATACCCTATAGTTCTATAGTACTAGACCAAAGCGTAAAAACTTTATTATTATGTTATGTTATAGATTCAAGTACTTTTTTTTTCTTTTTCAAATATTACCCAAATGATGTTTATCAGAGTGGCGACATGGTGGCGCAGTAGGTAGCGCTGTCGCCTCACAGCAAGAAGGTTGCTGGTGCGAGCCCCGGCTGGGTCAGTTGCATTTCTGTGTGGAGTTTGCATGTTCTCACCGTGTTCGCGTGGGTTTCCTCCGGGTGCTCCGGTTTCCCCCACAGTCCAAAGATATGCAGTACAGGTGAATTGGGTAGGCTAAATTGTCCGTAGTATATGTGTGTGAATGAGAATGTATGGATGTTTCCCAGAGATGGGTTGCAGCTGGAAGGGTGTAAAACAAATGCTGGATAAGTTGGCGGTTCATTCCGCTGTGGCGACCCCGGATTAATAAAGGGACCAAGCTGAAAAGAAAATGAATCAATGAATGTTTATCAGAGCAAGAAATTTTTCACAGTATTTCCTATAACATTTTTTCTTCTGAAGAAAGTCTTATTTGTTTTATTTTGGCGGTTTTTAATTTTTTTAACCCCTTTAGGCAATATTTTTGATTGTCTACTGGTTGTCTACAGAACAAACAATCATTATACAATGATTTTCCCAATTACCCTAAACTAGTCAAGCCTTTAAATTTCACTTTAAGCTGAATACTAGCATCTTGAAAAATATCTAGTAAAATATTATTTACATGGCAAAGATAAAAACAAATCAGTTATTAGAAATAAGTTATAAAAGCTATTATGGTTAGAAATGTGTTGAAAGAATTCTCTTGCCATTAAATAGAGATGGGGGGGGAAATACAGAGGGGCTAATAATTCAGGAGGGCTAATAGTTCTGACTTCAACTGTATATATCAAACAATTAATACAAATATCAATAGTTTAAGCTAAATGTGGAAGATGCAGCCCCAGGTCATGTGGTGTAGTGTGATTTCCTTGACATGCCGGTATAATTGTATAATGTAATGAGTAAAACATTTGATCAGCTGTTGAAGAGACTCTGTCAGTGGTATGAGAGTTGAAGTCAGTCTCTGTCCTCACAGCTGTCCACACACACACATATGGGCAGCCTGACCTTGAGCTGGACGAATGTACATGCTTAGCTTTAGACTGAAAAGACCTGCCTAATATCTTGATGATTAAATACACTGTAAAAAGTAATTAGTTTACTTTAAATAAGTGGGTAAAAAGGTGAGAAAACAACTATCAATATATAATTATATATATTATATAACGTTATTAGACAAATGATATTTAGACATCATTTCCTCAACCATATTTATTCAACATTAATGTTTCATTGAATATATTAAATTATTAGTCTAAATGCGGTGGCTTAGTGGGTAGCACGTTCGACTCACAGCAAGAAGGTCGCTGGTTCGAGCCCCAGCTGGGTCAGTTGGCATTTCTGTGTGGAGTTTGCATGTTCTCCCCGTGTTGGCGTGGGATTCCTCCGGGTGCTCCAGTTTCCCCCACAGTCCAAAGACATGAGGTGGATTGAATAAGCTAAATTGGCCGTAGTGTATGTGTGTGAATGCAAGAGTGTATGGGTGTTTCCCAGTACTGTATAAGTTGGCGGTTCATTCCATTGTGGCGACCCTTGATTAATAAAAGGACAAAGCCGAAAAGAAAATGTTAATGTGTAATATTATGAATGTTGTTTGATCACTTTTGGTCAATTTAATATCTCGTTGTTCTATGATAACACCATATTGATCCATTCATTAATGTACTTACTTACACGATCAAACAATGAACAATAGATTTACTACAGTATTTGTGCATCTTCGTTAACATTAATGAAAAAGTCATTCATTGTTAGTTCTTATTAATTCAATAATTAATTATTAATTAATTACAGTGCATTAGCTAATAACTCTGCCCACACGGAGTCTGTGCACGCAGAATTCTTGATTTTTAGCACTTCATTGATTCTGTTTGTTTATTTACTGGTGTAAAATGTGCGTAAATTTATATTTATTCAGTTTTCAAATTAATTTCAATGTAATAATATTGACTAATATGAAAATATTCATATGATTTATTTACGAAACAGTTTGTAAAGTAATATTTTCTGTCTTTTATTAGAGATTTTATATGAGAGACTTGCTTTGTTTACCAAATAAAGTGCACTGTAAACATTAAATAAATTTAAAATGGTATTACTTTTTATTTCATTTATTAAGGTTTTAGTTGTGATACTCCCAAAATCATTCTGCATAAATCCGCAGATTTTTAACAAAATACTCCGCAGAAATAGCAAAAAATGTCTGCAGATTCCATCTGGCCCTAGTAATAACTCATTAACCATCAATTGTTACCATTAATTCTATTTTATTAATCAATAAATTCTATCTTAATATATATAAAATATAAATCACACATTTTAAATTGTAATAATGTTACTATTTTACTACATTTTGTCGTCGAATAAACGCCTCCTTGAGAGATATCATAAGTGATCATATCAATTATATCATGACCATAAGTAGGGCCGGACGGAATCTGCGGACATTTTTTGATATCTCTGCAGAGTATTTTGTTAAAAATCTGCAGATTTATGCGGAATAATTTTAGGAGTATCATAACTAAAACCTTAATATATGAAATAAATGTAATACCTTTTTTAACTTGTATTTAATGTTTACAAAGTGAATACAATTAGATCCACTTTATTTGGTAAACAAAGCAAGTCTATTATATAAAATATCTACTAAAAGACAGAAAATATTACTTTACAAACTGTATTGTAAATAAATCTTATGAATATTGTCCTATTAGTCAATAGTATGACAGAAATTAATCAAAAAACTGAATAAATATCAATTTACACACATTTACACCAGTAAATAAACAGAATCAATAATAGGCTAAAAATCTGCAGAATTCTGTGCGTGCAGATTCCATGTGGCCCTAATCATAAGTGACTTTTTAATTATTTAAAATCTATAACCGGCAGTTTACTACAGAGCCAAACAGGCAGGGAAAGAGAGAGGAGGAGGAAAAGGAGAAGTAAGAGATGGTATGAGAACAACTTGTACCATAATTCCCAGCTGCCACATGCCAATTCAGCTTCGGTGCTACTAACTTTTCACAAGTGAACTCATGAAGATGGATTTGCTGACCAATTCTTCTTTAGAATATTACACATTTGGCAACACCAAGATCATGGGTTTCGATTACTAGGAAATGTATGAACTGATATGTTTGACTGGGATTTGGATTAAAGTGTCTGCCAACTGCATCAAACTGACAGAATAAAGCCAGAGCGTCAGACTTAGACAAACCCCAGACAATCTATCGCAAGTGAATTGATTTCTCAAGAATTTCGCAACACATATTTAAATTTCCAATCGTGTTGACTCCTTAGTTACATAAGTTTGGCATACTGACGCTTATGTTGGGTCACGTCACACCTCTGCTGCGCTTCGCTCCCTAAAGGATCAAGTTCAAAACACTTCTGTTGCCAAATAGGGACGCCGACGGACATGCTAACACTCTGAGCTATTATTCCTGTCCTCAAACTAAAATATTAGACACAACTGCTCCATATACAGTATGAACATGTATAACAGCACTCCTCTGAACACTTCACCTTTGAGTCATTCCTGGCTATTAGTGCTATTAGTATAATGGCCAAGAAACAAACTCACTTTAGTTTGGTACTATGTAATGTGCTGAGTTTTTGTTACAGTCATATGCTTTAAATTGATTCAGAGTGAATACACCTTTGAAGAAGCCATCATTGCATCGCTCTCCTTTTTCATATTCAGCTTCATAAACTTCTTTACAGGAGTATTACAAAAACAAGACAAAAACAAAAAAAATCACTAAGACACAAGCTCAAGATACAGACATACAATCAATTACAGTAACGAACTAGGTGGTCTGAGTGTTTGGGTGAAAGCATTCCACACATTCTCAATCTGACTACCACACCGAGTGGCAATTATCAGCAGAGAGAGAAACATCGCAGTGTAAGCGTGGTCTGTGTGTGCGTGTGGTGGATGCATGCAAACAGAGCTGCACACAACGCTTTCCCTCTCACGCTCACCTTGGTACCCTATAAACGCAATGCTCACGAAACGCTTTTTCCTGGATGTTTAAAGTGCTTTCTGGTCACACGCGAGGAGGCAGGATGTGTGTATGAGCTGATCAGTGTCAAAACGGCCCACTTTTACACTCCCTTTACAGTCCTATAAAGAGATCAACTGTTCATCATTTCATTTTGTGATTACCGTGTTGGATGGAAATCTCGAAAATGGATCAAATCAATCTCAATAAAAGTTTAGCAATTGTTTACGACAGCCGGGCCTGTGGCAAGTCTTTAAATGTGTCCGTCAAACGAGAAAAATGCTTGAATGGTTTACCAAACTGTTGCGATGACAAAATGCTCTTATGAAAAAATGAATAACAAACTGCCAGAGCTTCATTTGTTAACGTTTCCGCTGTGAGTAACTTTGACGATTGGCCTGTTGTAATCGGGGAGATCTTAAGACGGAGTGGGTGGCAACAGGGTTGCGGTTTTTGGTGGAACAAGTATTTTAAACCCCAAAGCATGCTGGTTTGCATCTGACATGTAACTCGGTAGACAAATAAGCTTGGAAAGGAATAAAAACTTTGAAATGCACATGAAATATGGTCAGCGAAAATGATTATATACGGTGTTTTGGTGTTTGGGTTTTCTACTGACTTCTTTTTGTAATGAAAAAAGGATTACTGTGATCAAAATCATCACGATGATCAGAAGAACGGGTGTAATTTGTTGCATGGGTGTGCGCAGATCTAAATGTAATGCCGCAATTTGACATTCTTTATTCGTTGTCACATTTCCCTTTAATAAACACAGCAGTATTAATTTGGGTAGTAGCGCAGGGGTCGTTTTTTGCCCCTTATTTTCAATCTGTAGAATTGGTGTTCATTTTGAATTTGTGTTCAAGCCTCCATTAACATCAAATGTTTCTAGTGGTCTCAATAAAAGGATTACTATTTAAAAAATTTAAAACTAAATATTTCAAAATATGTTTATTCGTGTGTAACTTTCAACATTGGCTCATTCTGAAAACGTAGCCCTGTATACGTTTCTGGAGATCGCGAATTATGTATCCAGAAGTACATATGTCTGCAATTCTTTAGAAGTATGTTTTGTGGCTGCAAGTCTTTAAAACGAACGCTACATGGCGGTATGACAGCATTACTTTTCTCGCTTACCTCCGTATGGACGGCTTTCCCGCTGTTACCAGTTTGTCCGGTTAGCTCGCCATGTACGTTGGCGGATTTGAGACGCAGAGAGGAGTTGACCATGACAACGAGATTCGAGTCTTGTGAATAACAGTTCCAGATAGCAAGTAAGACAAAATCAGAGGCCAAAAAATAAAATAAACAAGTAAATAACAGGGTGAGAATGTGGTAAAACCTGAAAACGTGGTTGTGGCGAGGGTGTAGGGTCGAGAGCTGTGGGAACGAAACGAGGCTGGCCACAGATGAGAAACACCTGTGGCACACACCGGTCTCGAATCCCATGAAAGGAGCTCTGGACTATAAGAGGAGGAACGATGTAAGAGGAAAACGAGAGAGGACCAGGCTCAGATGCCTTTACTTTTACTTTCAGTTTGTTTTGTTTTTACCATTAAAAATTATTTTAAAAGTTTGTAGGTTCTCCGCCTCCTTCCCGATGGCCAGGTGGCTAGCGATAACCATTACAGTGGTAAAATTCAGGCTCTTTAAAACTGTCAGTGGAGTTTAGAAAAGTTGGTTGGGCGGTCCAATCAGTGCTTTTGAAAACACTATTGGTTGGGTTCAGGGAAGGAGGAGGGTGTGTCAGCTGATTGCTCAGCCAGTCAAGTCAGTCAGTCGACAGCGCCCTCTGGTGCATTTACGCAAAAATAGCAAGCACAAATGGCACTCGCAAGAGAAATTTGAGACCTCAAAATATTTAAACAGCATCCTCTAGTGGATTTGTAAAAACCAAAACTGCAAAAATACGTGCCTCCTGGGACATATTTAGCAATCTCCATAAATGTATTTGAGTATGTTTTCAGAATGAGCCTGGGTTGGTAGTTTGAAATATTACAAAACTTTGCTAATAAAGAAAGATTAATAAAGAAAATCTGCAATGTTCATGTTCACTGCTTAATGAGAAGCCGCTGTAAATATTAAGTTGTGATTCTTGATTGTGGAATGAAAGTGATTCTTTGAATCCAAATGTACTCAGATTGCAAAAAAATAACATAGATATTTTGAATGCATAATGAAGCCTAAATTAAATTCATAACGACAACAACAAGTGTCTCAAAAGACCGCAGTCTAATTAACTAAAAAAATTAATCAGAAATTAATACTTCAAAAGTCAAAACTTTAAATACAAAACTTGCAACCTTCTGCAAAGTCCTTCTCAGATGTGGAAATGTAGTCATTACTGTTCAACATCCTTAAAAAAATGCTACAATACAAAAAATGTACAGGCAGACCAATGCATTGTTCAAACAGAACGATATATTTTAAAACATTAGTACACAGAAATGAAGCAAAACAAAAATTATTTTTAAAAATGGTAACACTTTAGTATAGGGACCAATTCTTACTATTAACTAGTGGCTTATTACCTGCTTATTATTAAGATATTGGCTCTTTATTAGTACTTATAAAGTATATATTCTGTATGATCTTATTCTGCATCCCTAATCCAACCTAATAAGTATTAATACAGCAAATTACGAGTGTATTGAGCTTAACTTAATCAATTGTTTATTAATAGCAATAATTGTACTTGTAATTGAAATTATTATTTCCCATTTAAATGAATGACACTATATTTAGGCCTCACTTGTAAGAAAGAATGGAACTGATGTTAGGACTGTTCACAAAAGCCTGTGATGTTTCTTTACATACAGCGAGTGTTAAATCCAGTGAGTGCTTCACATATTTTGATCCTCCTATAGCTGTCAGCAAGCACAGGCGTAGCATACTAAACTGAGCTCATTTATATATTTACCACCAGTGTCCGTCGGTCACTAGAGAAGCAGTCAATGAACTGATACCCTGTCGGAAGAGGAGGATGTTCGTCACGTCATGGCGCACGTTAATTCCTGTGTCAGATTCCTGTCCCGGGCCGCCACCTTTGGATCTAATCTCCCTCAGGGATGGACGGCTGTCTCCATAATCCCTTTCGTGACTGTTCCAGCTCCATGCCTCGACCCCCGGAGGTGACGATCCAACCTCATTTCCAGCGCGAGACAGGTTTAACGCCCTCATGTTTTAGCTGAAACCCTCAATGCTAAACGCTAAAATTAGCTTCTAGTTTGTAGCGGTTGAAACGAGACGTGTCTTAATCCTGACAATCAATTTTGAGTTGTCCAAACAAGGAGGAACAGAGGTTTGACAATGACCTTGGCATTCAGACACTGACGTAAACACAGGACAGCTGGACTGACTATCAGTCAGTCATGATGAATCTTCATCAGCGCTAATGAATCTACACTACAGTAGAGGTAAAATAGCTATGACTGGGGCAGTACCTTTTCAAAAAGCACACATTTGCTCCAAAAAGGTTCATATTGGTACCTCAAGGGTATATATTAGTACCAAAAAAAAATTTAACAGGTACACTTTGGTACTTATTTGGTATTAATATGTAACTTTGAGGTACAAATATGGACCCTATGACACACACACTCTCAGAAATAAAGGTACGCGAGCTGTCACTGGGGTGGTACCTTTTCAAAAGGTAGACATTTGTACCCAAAGGGTCCATATTAATACCTCAAGGGTACATATTAGTACCTAAAAAGCACAAAAGTGTTCCTCTTAAAATTTTTAGGTTCTAATATATACTTTTGAGGTACCAATGTGGACCTATTAAGTACAAATATGCACCTTTTGAAAAGGTACCACCCCAGTGACAGCTCGCGTACCTTTTTTTCTGAGAGTGCAGGGACACCTATTGTACCTGAGAGTGTACGGTCTGAAAGAAATGACATCAAATAATCATGTAAACATGTTTTTGCTGACTCGTCTGTGCAGACTAAACACAACAACATGCAGCACTACAACTTATTAACTGATTAACGAACAAACGAATGTTAAGTTGGTTCTATATACTGTATACACTGTAATTATAACAATTATGATTACGCCAACCTTACAGTTCAAAGCTGTTTTATGTTTATTACACATAAAAATGTATAAATTACTAATTATATAATATCGTTTTTTAAATTACTTTAATATTTACTTGACTGAAATGTAATCTAATTACTAGGGCCAGACTGAATCTGCTGACATTTTTGGCTTTTTCTGCGCAGAACTGTGTTAAAAATCTGTGGATTTATGTGGAATTATTTTGGGAGTATCATAACTAAAACCTTAATATATGAAATAAAAAGTAATACCTTTTTTTAGTAAATAAATTAAGTCTCTCATATATCTACTTAAAGACAGAAAATATTACTTTACAAACTGTATTGTAAATAAACTATATGAATATTTTCTTATTAGTCAATATCATTACTGAAATTAATTAAGCTCCATATTGGTACCTACAAAATTTCAAGAGGAACTTTGTGGTACAAATATAATCCCTTTAGGTAAAAATATGTACTTTTTGAAATCGACTTGATAAATGTGTGAAAGCTAATTATTTTAAAGGGGTGGTCCACTACGATATCATATTTTAAACTGTAGTTGATGCGTAATGCAGCTGTGTGAACATAAACAACATCTCTGAATGTAAGACACTCCAAGTTCAATGCAAAGGGAAACATTGGCTTTTACAGAGTTAGTTTCGCAAAGCCTACAGCGGACAAAATTTGGGGTTACAAGCAAAACAGGTTACAAGCATACACCCTGCGCAGCAAAGGGACGTGGCCACATATGATGTAATGCTATAGCAGGACGCTTCCTGGTGACATAGAGCCAATCTGTGAATCACTGCACATTATGTTAGCTGACCAATCAGAGCCTCTTGAGGGGGGCCTTTCAGAAGAACTAAGAAATATATGACAGTCGTTTTCATGTTAGCAGAGTAGCAGTACAGAATTATTAAGTAAGTGATTTTTCACAAATGAAGCATGAGCACACATTGCTTTGCACCCCATAAACACAATCAAGCTTTAAAAATACACTCCGTACCACCCCTTTAACTAAAGAATTAATAAATCTGAACTGGGAATATCAATATAAAACAAAAAAAACTGGATACCAACACTGTGGCAACACTTAGTACACACTATTTGCTGTTTCTCAAATGTAAACATGTGGTTGCAACTTTACATTAACCATTAAAAAAAATGGGTAACACTTTATTTCGGTGGTCCATTTGAGTATTAGTAGACTGTCTACTTAGCCAATCCCAATTCTACCCCTTAGCCCTTCCCCTTACCCCTACCCCTCGTTTTGTGCGTTAACAACCTTCAGTGTGTCCCAATTCTCTTTAGCTTGAAGGGGTACGGCTAAGGGCAAGGGCTTTACACCCCTTCGAACGAAGATTTTTCAGGACCACACTTCAAACTGAGGGGTAAGAATTTTTCCCAGAATGCACCTGCCTCCGCGGCAGGATAGCTGAACCCGGAAGTAGGGAGATCCACAAATTAGTATTTTTTGTCATTATTACGAATTTTTACGACAAACAAACATATGTTTTAATATATTCATAACTGCGTTCGTGTTTTACCGTCATGCTTTAAAAAAAACGCAAAAAAAAACACTAAATTTCGCGATCTATAATCTATAATCATAACTATTGTACAGCGGTCCCAGAACATTCTGACACACGATGACACTCGAATACCCTGTCAGTAATGTCTAGTGTCTGGGAATGAGCTTTTTACAGTGTCTGCTAATGTTAATGTTTTTTCCATGTGTTTACATAGATAAATTTGGCCACGGAGTAAATGCACAGTACAGTTCCGATCTTATTGCCACATTAGATCGTTATGATAACATAATATACGCCTTCAGTGATTTCCTGAAGATAAACACCAAAAAAATAACACAACTGGAATAACTCCAGCAGTCGCGATCGTCTGATCTCATATGAAGCAAGAGATCGCGATGACATATGATGACGTGTGCAGGTGTTGAAGTGCTGTCCCAATTCTTAGGGGAAGTTTTGAAGCCCTTCCCCTTAACCCTCGGTTGTAAGGGCCAAGGGGAAGGGGAAGGGCCAAGGGGTAGGGATACACAAATAGAATTGGGATTGGGCCTTAATATCTGTTGATACTGACATTCAACAGACATATAACTGACTATAAGAAACTTTGCAAGTACATATCAACTTACACTAACCCTACCCCTAACGCCAACCCTAACCCCAACCTAACTTATAATCTAATAAGAATTAGTTGCAATGTAACTTAAATTCAACAAATGGACCTTCAAAATAAAGTGTGACCAAACATTGTTCAGTCCTCAAAAATCTATGCATTGTTCGGATTTAACGATGTATGCAGGATTCATTAGCATGAAACATCTGAGTTTCAGACACATGGCAACCACTTGAAGCCACTTCTGAAAATATGGCGTATTAATGAAAGACAGGGATGCTGAAACGAAGCGTCCGTTCGAATCTGTTTCTTCGAGAACTAGCCCTGGCAAGTCAAACCAATTAGACGTATCAATGAGTGATTTAAGGATCATTTAAAGTGCTGTGTGATTTCATCAGATGCTCATTTTAGGTTGTTCTGAGGAAATCCTCTCATGTTTTTACTGATTTAATGAAGACTGCATGTTCGGATGATGAGACTTTCTAGTCTGTATTTTATTAAGATGCTTCTTAAAGGGATAGTTCAAGCATGAGTGAAAATTTACTCACTATTTACTCATCCTTATATGGTTCCAAACCTTGACGAGTTTCTTTCTTCAATCCAGCACAAAAGAAGATATTTCGAAGAAACCTGAAACCTGTAACCATTGACTTCCATTAAAACAAATACTATGGAAGTCAATGGTTACAGGTTTCCAGCATTCTTCAAAATATCTTCTTTTGTGTTCAACCACTTGAGGGTGAGTAAACTTAATCTAATGAGCCTTAAACTATCCCTTCAAGTACTGTCTTAACCCTCTAATACCGAAGGGCTCGAGGATCTTATGAGCTCAGGGCTCTCTCCCGGGACAGCATG
>CAIGQQ010033255.1:7169636-7188298 GCA_903798035.1 Danio albolineatus
TAAATATAAGAAAACATATATAAAAATATATACTGTATAAATATATATAAACACCATTTTTATGTTTAAAATGTTTAAATGTTATATTTAAAAGCTTAACAGTGTGAATGACTTATTTGTGCAGGCCATGGCGGCTAATATGTCATTCCTTTAAACTGCAGTTTCTTTAGTTATCCCATCCCATACCATTAATAAGGTTCAAATTGGGATCATTTTGACACTTACCACTATGTGTTTTTTCAGGTTGTAGCTGTAGTTCATGTATGAGTTGCAATGTCAGTTCGATGTAGAGCACGCATCGCATTATCGAGATTATTATTCTTGTTGACATCTTGGAGTGAAAACACAGACTGAACTTGAGGCTGCAGGTAACCTGGTCAGATAAACTCACTGCACAGACAGCGTGACTCTCCTTCTCGGTACCGCAGAGGGCCATGGCGCGACCACAGTATAAACTCGCACGTCTTCCTCGACTTCAGCCGTCATTCCAATATAGGCGCACGCTCGAACCGAAAGCGGGAGACGCGTCCTATAGCAACCTCTCGCGACACAACCTCTCCAATGCTGCGCCTCGCCATATTTGCAAACAAGTCATATAAATCATATTTATTATCATTTGACAGTAACAGAGGAACACCGGCAAATGTAGCGGAGTAAGAGTAATGATTTTTCTCTCACAATTTACTTGAATAAGAGTAAGAGTACACATTTTTAAATGTACTGAAAAAGTACACGTTACACAACAATTTTACTCAAGTAAATGTAACTCGTTACTACCCACCTCTGCAAACAGTCCACTTATAATCTAATGAGAATTAGTTGCAATGTAACTGAAGTTCAACAAACGGACCATCAAAATAAAGTGCGACCAAAACTTCAAATAAAATATATATATTTTTGTTTTTTAAATAAATAAATACCGGAACGCAAAATGAAAATTTCTGAGTGAACCGCCAACTTATCCAGCATATGTTTTACGCAGCGGATGCCCTTCCAGCTGCAACCCATCTCTGGGAAACATCCATACACACTCATACACTACAGACAATTTAGCCTACCCAATTCACCTATACCACATGTCTTTGGACTTGTGGGGGAAACCAGAGCACCCGGAGGAAACCCACGCGACCACGGGGAGAACATGCAAACTCCACACAGAAATGCCAACTGACCCAGCAGAGGCTTGAACCAACGACCTTCTTGCTGTGAGGCAATTGTGCTACCCACTACGCCACCGGGGTGCCCCTTGGATTAAACATAAAACAATTAAATTGTCCTCCAAAAAGCTCAAGAATTGTGTTGTTTCAGCTCATTTTAAATAAGTAGCTTGAGTGAAATGAATTTCTTTGAGTATTACTGTGTTGTTGTTCTTTAACCACTGATTAGCTAAAGCGAAACTGTGAATCATGACTCTTTAAAGTAATTACAAGCTCATTTAGGTCGCATTTAGCTTCTGGTTAAACTGAGCTCACAAACAGCATGTTTGTTCTGAACCTCCGCATGTAAAAGTGGTGCAATGGTTTGAAGAATTCGCTCTGAACTGTCTGTTTGCATTTTCTTGAAGTGAGCCACTCCATGCGAAAGGACTAGAAGGACAAACATCCTAAAAGAAGGAACGCCATCGTGTTTTTATTGTTTTGTATTGAGCAATCGGCCATGTCCCTCGCACACAGGGCTGTAAATGGCGAACTGCTGATGGACAGTAAGCAGTAGCTGAAGGCTTTGAGGAAAGGCCAGGGTAATGAGGTCATCTGATACAGGCTGAGCGCTGATGGAGGTCTGGACTTAAAGAGCGGCAAGGACAGCGGGACACCGGGTTCGGGAGGGGTGCAGGGGGGGAACGGGGAGGGGTGTTGCGTTGGTCTAATTGTCCAGCGTGACCTGCAGGAGGCCCTGAGGGTATGTGTTGAATGCTGACATGTGAGACAGATTATAAACACCATCATCCTGATGCACGAAGCTTCAGCGACACCATCAGAAGGCCATAAATCTGCTTTTGACGCAATGGTAGACTGAAGCGATGTTTACAAGACAGCGTTTCAGACAAAAATGGGAAACTTTAAGAAGATTTTGCCTGATCCTTTTCATGACAAAGGCGTTTTGGGGAATGAAAGCACTATATTTTGTTTGCACTAAGTTTGTGGAAAGTCATCATTACTGTTTCTGTTAAAGCAATACACACAATATTCTTGGGAGAGGGAAGTAGGAATTGACATTTCATCCTCTACTTGGGGAGGAGGGATTGAGTCGTATTCACTCTACAGCAAGACTACAGCTCCTACAATTTAAAGAGCCCCTATTATGGGTTTTTGAAAATGAGCTTGAATGCAGTGTGTAACAAAGCTCTAAGTGAAGTGAAATGTCCAGCTAAGGCTTAAATCTGAAAGTGCACAGTGTTTAAAACTATTGATTCATCTATAAAAGAGTCGACTCATAGTTCCTCAAACGAATCGCCGTTATTACGAGTCTTTAGCCGTTTCGGCATAACGTGAACACAAAACATAAGCCCCGCCCATTTGTGCGCGAGCAGCCCCGGGAGATTCGAAACCCCCAACCCCGCCCACAAACAACAGCGGCGAGCAAAGGTTGCCAGATTGGGCGGTTTTGAATTTGATTGTGCAGGTAAAAACCTTTTGGATAGGGTTTGGACTGGAATCAGTCAGCTACATCTGGCAACACAGAGAAGAGCACTGTGCTCAGCTAGATATTAAAGGAAGTGTGCAAATGAACCAGAGATGAGACTGTGAAAGACAGTGGTTGAGGTTTATTTCTGCAGAAATGCCTCAGCATTATAGCCCAGCCTTGTGCTGTGTTCCCTCTGAGGAGTGCTTCTGAAATCTACACTCTTACAACGGGGGATTCGTCGACCGTTTGTTAAAGGTAGGATCAGAAAAGATGTATGCAGGGGCGGAGTGGTCATAGGGAGCACCGGGACATTTCATGGTG
This sequence comes from Danio albolineatus, assembly GCA_903798035.1. NCBI lineage: Eukaryota > Metazoa > Chordata > Actinopteri > Cypriniformes > Danionidae > Danio > Danio albolineatus. The sequence goes on from CAIGQQ010033255.1 coordinate 7,172,583, forward strand.
GCCTGACGGTGAATCTGGCCTGCTATCCAACAAGTGTGAGTAAGTGTGATTAAAACGGTTGCCTCATTGTTTTCTCTAGCTTGTAAATGATGGTTTAATTGTGTTTTGTAACTTGTAACCGCTTGTAGTGTATCTGTTTAACTTGTATTCTCGTATCACGTCTAAAAGCACATTGTAAACGCGATGTGTGCCGTTTTGTTTACGGATTAAAATGCGTTTCGTGTTCCTCTGCTGTTTGTCGTTGCTATGGCTACATCAGCTCTCCTACACACGTGCGGCGGTCCTGTTTCATAATGGTTCAGCTTTTGCCGCTGTGTGCATTAATACTGAATGTGTGTCACTGTTTTTACTTCTGGTTAAGAATAGAGTAATATGCTGGGAGACCGGGGGGTTAGTTTCGGGGGTGAGGTGTCTGAAATACAGGCGACTCCCGGGAAAAATGAGAGTGTTGGCAGATATGCTCACGCACATATTATGACTACTTCAATATTGATAAGCCGTGATGGGCATTCTCTCGTGCTGAATGATGTCGACCAATCGCAACAGACTGGGTCATCGGTCCAATCAGCGCAGTTTAGCATCACGCTAAGGAGGGGTTTTGGAACAAATGAATCGCTGAACGATTCATATAGGAGTCGCTGGGATAATTAGGTAAAAATAAATGCAAATTATAAGACAATGAAAGTGTTTTTTGACCATACATACATATTAGCCTGCTGTTGGAGACCCCCAAAACCAAAATGTGACACTTTTTAATGTATAATAGGGGCTCTTTAAAGTGATACATAGATTACACTATTCGAAAGCCAAACTTAACAAGCTTCTATCTCTTATATCCTTCTATCTCTCTTTTGTGTAATAGATGCAAAGGCGCAGTCGGGACCTATGGTCATATTTTCATAGTATCGGTTACGAGTGTGGACGGTGCTGAGAGCTGCGAGCCTGATGGAGCGAGTGTTTACAATGTCGAGTCCTGTGTAGGAGCTCCAGATGTTTTGTGTTCACCTTATAATTAAAGTTGTCGCACGTCCGCTGGTTCCTGCCTCTGAATGACTGAGTTTTAGCTACTTGTACAGCTAGCGTTTCGTAAGTGTTATTGCAAAGCAACACAAACAGCATGCATAAGTATAAATGCATGGCTACGTAAACGCAGAAGTATTAACCAGCCTTAAGGGCTTCCAAATCATTAATCCGCCCCTGGTAATTTACTAAAATTATTAAGTGAATTATTGCTTGCAGCCGGTCCCGCATTATTCAATTTATGATTCACCAAACAGACAATTCCTATAAGCCACTATAAATACCCTAAGTTCCATATCACAGCCATGTTCGTTTTGAAGTTGCCTCCCTTCCACCCCTACTCCTACAGCTTTCCTCGATGGGTGGCATGGTGGCTTAGTGGTTAGCACTGTTGCCTCACAGCAACAAAATCCCTGGTTCTAGTCATTACCAAGCCAGCTGATGTTTCTGTGTGGAGTTTACACGTTCTCCCCGTGCTCACGTGGGTTCCCCCCGGGTTCCTCCGACCATCCAAAAACATGCAACTTAAGTTAATTGACTAATCCAATTCGGCATCATAGACATGCTCCTAGTAAGAAGTTATCTCTTAAGAGCAATCACTATCTGTTCATTAGCTACTACAGCAGGGGAGTTCTCGAGATCTACCTGAGCTCAAACTCCCTTCTCGCCTTGCAAACGGGAGGGAGCCCTGGGCTCGAGGATCTTGAGCTCAGGGCTCTCTCCTAGGACAGCATGCCAAACAAGCTTTATAATCAATCATCAGCTGCATGAACTCTTGAAACCATGTAAACACTGTACATTTTTAATTCACCCAGACTTTAGGATTAAATCAAGTATCTAAACTTTTGAATTAAAGCCTAAGTGCGAGAATTAGCATTTGCTAGTGAAGAAATTAGCACATTCCTGCCTTTCGTGTGCCTATCAATGGGCTGAAAATATCTTGAACTGTCTGTCCAATAAACAGTCGGAATAAATCTTAGACAGACAACAGCTGACAATCTGTCAGCATAGCAGAGTTACTAAATATACCAGACAATTATTCTACCGCACAGGACGGGATCATTTCTGTTTTCCTCCATCTGTTGACAAGAGTTTTATCCGCCACGGCTCATCTGATGTCCACAGAGAGGAAGAGATCATTGTGAGGTCAAAACACCTTACAATAACACACACACAACCACACACACACACACACACACACACACACACACATACACATACCCCCACATTAGGTTAAAGCAAATCACTATTTTCTTCTGATATAGGAAACAGGAGGTTTTACAAGCATAAATGTAATAACCAATGTATTTAACTACAGTGGTCAACCACAGAGGCTGCTGCCAAACATGAGGACGCACTTTAAGGAACACTCCCAAGTTTTTGGAATTAGGCTCATTTTACAATACCCCTAGAGTTAAACAGTTGAGTCTTACCATTTTTAATCTATTCAGTCAATCTCCAGGTTTGGTCAGTGCACTTTTAGCTTAGCTTAGCTTAGCATAAATTATTGAACTGGATTAAACAATTAGCATTTCTCCTTAAAAAATTTAAAGTCAAAGTTTTTATAATTTCCCTATTTAAAGCTTTACTCTTCTGTAGTTATATCGTGTCCTTAGACCGACAGATAATGAGATGTTTTCTAGGCTGACATGGCTAAGAACTATGCTCTCATTCCAGTGTAATAATCAAGAAACTTTGCTGCTGTACCATAGCTGCAGCAATACATGATGTAACTATGACGCAAGTCGAGATTCATATAGGAAAATTGTCAAAACTCTTTTGTGAATTTTTTTTAGAGAGAGATGCTAATGGTCTAATCTGATTCAATAATCTATGCTAAGATAAGCTAAAAGTGAAGCTTAGGTGAGTAATAATGATAAAAAAATATTTCCAAAATTGTATGGTAAAGAGCTCTGTTCAGCCAATACACTAAGTATATAACATCTGTATGAAATGTATTTGGGTAGCTACTGTTTACTTTTTCTTATTGGAAGAGCAAATAGCATCCTTGAAGATCATGAGATTGGGTTATTGTAATAACTATAATTATAACTCTTGGTTTTGTTTGTATGTGAATTTCTCAAAATTCTAAGGCTAAGGTTACATTTAAATAACACAATTTGGTAATTGGCTAATGCAACAATTTGACATGTTTTAAAACCATTACATTATCGTCTCTGTGCAAAATACATGAAAATGTGATTTTTGAGAAGAAAATTTGCACATTTAATTAAAAGTATATTTTGAGACAACATTATTGTTTTTTATGCCAAAAATTATTGGAAAATTAAGTAAATATTCTCTTTCGTAATGTTTTTTTTAATCATTTTACTACTGTAAATTTATTAAAACTTGATCTTTGATCAGTAATATGCATACATAATTCATTTAGACAACTTAAAAGTAAGGTTTCTCTGTAGGTGTTTTTGAACCCTCAGATTCCAGATAGTTGTATAATAGTTGTATCTCAGTAAAATGTCATCCTAATAATCTTAAAATGTAATTAATTTATTAAGTATAAATCAAAACTGATTGGTTTTGTGGTCCAGGGTCACATATATACAACATTTTTAGTGATTTTAATGGATGCTTCCACATTAATATACATTAGACACTCAGCGGACACCTTATTAGTATCAGGTTGGACCCTTTATGCCTTCAGAACTGGCTTAATCCTTTATGACATTGATTCAACAAGGTACTGGAAATATTCCTCAGAGATTTTGGTCCATATTGACATGAATGCATCACGCAATTTCTGCAGATTAGTAGGCTGCACATCTATTATGCAAATCTCCCGTTCCACCACTTCCCAAAGGTCCTCTATGGGATTGAGTTCTGGTGACTGTAGAGGCCATTTGAGTACAGTGAACTCGTTGTCATGTTCAAGAAACCAGTCTGAGATGATTAATGCGTTATGATATGGCGCATTATCCTGCTAGAAGTAGCCATCAGATGGTAAAGGGATAGACATGGGGTCATAAAGGGATAGACATGGTCAGCAACAACACTCAGGTAGGCTGTGGTGTTGACACGATGCTCAATTGGTACTAATGGGCCGAAAGTGTGCCAAGAAATTATCCCCCACACACCATTACACCACCACCACCCGCCTGAACTGTTGATACAAGGCAGGATGGATCCATGCTTTCATGTTGTTGATGCCAAATTCTGACCCTACCATCTGAACGTCGCAGCAGAAATCGAGACTCATCAGACCAGGCAATGTTTTTCCAATCTCCTATTGTCCAATTTTGGTGAGCCTGTGCCAATTGTAGCCTCAGTTTTTCTGTTCTTAGCTGACAGGAGTGGCACCCGGTGTGGTCTTCTGCTGTTGTAGCCCATCCGCCTCAAGGTTGGACGTGTTGTGCGTTCAGAGATGCTCTTCTGCAGACCTCGGATGTAACGAGTGGTTATGAGTTATTGTTGCCTTTCTATCAGCTCAAACCATTAACGAGCAGTTGGACAGGTGTACCTAATGAAGTAGCTGGTGAGTGAACATGGAGGTATGACTAATGCTAAGGTCACACCACAGTTTGAGCATGTGAAATTCTGTTGTATGTCGCTGCGAAAAGGGGCAGGATTAAACAAGACAATTAGACATTAAAAAAAGCGAGCAATTGCTCTATATTTTTAAATTGCTGTCCAGAGAGGTCATGTTTTGATCTTCGATTGCTCCCACGCAATCACATGATGCGATTTCGCAAGTCAGAGTTCACCAAGCTTGAACTTCCCAATACAGTGAACTGCGAAACTTGTCGCATTAGCTTGCGTTTCTGGTCTGCCGCATTTGCATGCGTATGAATGGAAGTCTATAGGGAGAAATGTGGTGTGACCGGGGCTCAAGTTGTTTTGCGTTCAATCCACTTAAATTTGTAAACGATTAAATTAACTTAAACGATTTGCATTGAGACAACATTGAGAAATTGTGTGAAGCCCAGCATTTTTTAACAGCGGTTTTTATCTAATATGGAGCCTTGGTTTGCATTACCGACTACAACTTAACTGCCCATAACAGATCACCGTACTCCGATTTAAAACCTTTAAGTCAACCCAAAGAGAAACAGCAGGCTCTAATCACCGTAATTGCTTATTGAAGCCAGTCATTGCTATTAAAACACATTTAAATGGATTTCTGGCTCGGAATCAACAAGACGGATTTTAAGCAATGCTGTTCTGATTAAACGCACCCCTACCGCATTTCATACAGCATATCTCTCTCATTAGCTCACTCCTGCTGTAGACCGATCTGCATTTACTTTCAACCTTTAAAGCATTTCTATACAGACTATTGAACACACTGCTTTATACTAGGCTACGCATTTTATTGCAATCTTGACTCCATTAAAGCATCAGATCGAGCTACTGAACTTTAAGTCTGTTGTGTTGAGCAAAAAAACAATGATTTCCTAAAAGCATGAAGGCGCTTTTTGTAAACTCGAAGTAAATTCGGCCAGTTTTACAGAGGTAGTAAAAGAGACTATATTACCCATAGCATTTCCTCAGTTCCCACAGAAAAAAAAGAAACAAAGCATGCTGAATGCGCAGAGGATGCGAACCAGTAACTATTTAATACACATATTTCCAGCACTGGACAGGTGAGCGCTGATCTTATTGAAATACTCGCTGTCCTTCTCAATTGTCTACATCACGGGAAGAGCTTTACAGAGCACACATCTGGATCTATGAAGTGTGTCCCCACAGCGCTGAGGTGAATTTCAACCAAGTCAACATGCTTTTCATCTGTTTAAATAAACGGTAATCTTCCATCATTCAATTCAGCACCACATAGCGCTGGGTTTGGTTTGAAGACTTGAGATTTGATAAACATTCAACCTGGCATTTTTTCCAGAATCCAAAGCAGCGAAGGCAAAACAAGTCAACGTTTAGAAATGCACGAGTATGGGTTTAATCGTGTGACATTTAACTGGAGTTTGTGAACCCCTGGTGGTTCATGAGGGAACGGCAGGTGGTTTGCGAGTTCATGGAAACCATCAAGACACAAGAGAACACAACCCAGGCTTATTTAAACATTTTTTAGCAGTTTTTGTTGTTGTGAATCCACCAGAGGGCGCTGTGTATGCTTTTTGAGATCTCAAATTTCTCATTCGTGCCTGCTTTTTTCACGTAAATCCACTAGAGGCTGCTGTCAACTGACTGACTGACTGACTGACTGACCGATCGACTGCCCCACCCTCCTAATTTCAGTAAACCCAACCAATAGTGTTTTCAAACGCACAGATTGATCAGAACAGTTTAAAAAAGCAATCCAGAAAAAGAAATTTTAGATATTTTCTACATTTTACCACATTCTCACCCTGTTATTTACTTGTTTATTTCATGGGTACCTGCTTTCTGGAACTATTACTACACTGCACTTAAACCTGTCTTCATGGTCAACTCCTCTCTGCATCTCAATTCCACGGACATACATGGCGAGCTACTAGACAAACTGGTAACAGCGGGAAAACCGGCCATACTGAGGTAAGCGGTTAGCTGGTTAGTGCAAATCGGTACAACATCATCTGCCCCAAAGCGTTCGGTTTAAGACAAAATACAGCCATACATACCTCTGGCTACATAATTTGCAATCTCCAGAAATGTATACAGGGCTACATTTTCAGAATGAGTCTATGGGGAGAAAACAACTGGTAAGAAGAAAACACTTAAATTGTTTCATCGACAATATGATGAAATAAAAAAAACTTATCATTATTTTGTTTTATTTTTATTTTTTTCTGGGACAACGGGGAATTAACAATTCAGAAAAGTTGCTTTAGCAATGTAAATTTACCAATATGCATTAAAAGTACGCTACAGCAATTTAAAATAGAGAGAGAGAGATTCAGGAACTTCTCCTTGTCAAATGCTAGCTATATATTTCGTATAATTCTCTAGAACATAAATAAAAACAAAACTGTAAGCACTTCTCTCTTTGTGCCGTGTCCTTTGGAAGCCTAAATAGGGTGTGTGCACGAGGTGAATGCATGTAACTGGAAGCCCTTGTGATCTCACTAGGCTGGATGTATTTTGTTTGTAGTCCCCAAAGCTTGTTCGCTGAAGGCTTTGCTAAGCTAACTCTGTAAAAACCAATGTCTCCCTTTGCATTGAACTTTGAGCATCTTACATTCAGAGATGTTGTTTATGTTCACACAACTACATTACACATGAACTAAAGTTTAAAACATGATATCATAGTGGACCACCCATTTAAAAGTAACTTCAAAGTAAAGTAATTTGTAATCTGATTACTTTTTACATTAAGTAATTATTACAATTTCCCAGTATTCATCAGTAATTTGGAATTTATTACTTTTTTTTAAGTAACTTACCCAACAATAAATGACAAAGATATTCATTTACTTAGTCTGGACATCACTTTTGGCCACTACCTTGAATGGAAACAGATTTACAAACTGAACACAAGAATATTTTATTCTTATATTATAGAAATAATGTCATTATTGTTTAAAGAAAATCAAAAATCTCAGGGTTACTTCGAGTAAATATTTGGACAAACAGTAAAAAATTCCTTTTCCTTTCTTTACATGTAGTGTTTCCGTTCTGAAAAATCACACACACATCGAGAAGAGAAGCACAATTGTTTTGTTAACAAATGCTGCGAGACTGTGAGTCAGGCAGAGGTCCACGTTACTACAACCTGTAAGTTATAAAAGTGCTTCTAATGCCAAATTAGACTTTACAGCAACCAGCAGTTTACAACAGAACACTTCACTCGACTGCTGTTTGGGAATGACAGGATAGATCGATTTTTAATTGTAAAAGGCCTCAAACGCAGTCAGGAACAAACTTCTGTTAGTCTTTGAAGAGCATTTCAGTGGAGTCCAAACAGCTTGAATGCTTTCAAGAATGAATAGAGCAAATACTTTATATGTTGACCTACATGTCTCTGACATATATGTTGCTTTTTATTCATTCATTCATTTTCTTTCCGGCTTAGTCCCTTTATTAATCTGGGGTCGCCACAGCGGAATGAACCGCCAACTTATCCAGCATTTGTTTTATGCAGCAGATGCCCTTCCAGCCGCAACCCATCTCTGGGAAACATCCACACACACTCACCCACACTCATACACTACGGACAAGTTAGCTTACCCAATTCACCTATACAACATATCTTTGGACTTGTGGGGGAAACCAGAGCACCCAGAGGAAACCCACGCAACCACGGGGAGAACATGCAAACTCCACACAGAAATGCCAAGTGACCCAGCCAGGGCTCGAACCAGCGACCTTCTTGCTGTGAGGCGAACGTGCTACTCACTACGCCACCATGGCGCCTGTTGCCTTATATGTCTCTGACATATATGTTGACATGTTTCTGACATATATGTTGACTTATGTCTCTGTCATATATGTTGCCTTATATGTTTCTGACATACATGTTGACTTATGTTTCTGACATATATGTTGACTTGTATGTCTCTGACATAAATGTTGACATATACGTTTCTGACATTTATGTTGCCTTATACAGTGAGGGTGAAAATTATTTGAACCCCAGCTGATTTTGTAAGTTTGCCCACTAACAAAGAAATGATCAGTCTATAATCAATCCAGATTCCAAACACTTCACCATGGCCAGGACCAAAGAGCTTTCCAAGGATCTCAGGGACAAGATTGTGGACCTACACAAGGCTGGAATGGGCTACAAGACCATTGCCAAGTGAGAAGGTGACAACAGTTGGTGCAATTATTCGCAAATGGAAGAAACATAAATAAACTGCCAATCTCCCTCGGTCTGAAGCTCCATGCAAGATCTCACCTCGTGGAGTTTCAATGATGATGAGAACGGTGAGGAATCAGCCCAGAACTACTCAGGAGGAACTTGTCAATGATCTCAAGGCAGCTGGGACCATAGTCACCAAAAAGACTGTTGGTAACACGCTACGCTGTGAAGGACTGAAATCCTGCTGTGTCCCCCTGCTCAAGAAAGCCCATCTAAAAGCCCGTTTGAAGTTTGCCACTGAACATCTGACTGATTCAGAGGAGGACTGGGTGAAAGTGTTGTGGTCAGAAGACCAAAATTGAGCTCTTTGGCATCAACTCAACTTGCCGTGTTTGGAGGAGGAGGAACGCTGCCTATGACTCCAAAAACACCATCCCCACCGTCAAATATGGAGGTGGAAACATTATGCTTTGGGGGTGTTTTTCTGCCAAGGGGGCAGGACAATTGCACCACATCAAAGGGAGGATGGATGGGGCCATGTACCGTCAAATGTTAGGTGAGAACCTCCTTCCCTCAGTCAGGGCATTGAAAACGGGTCGTGTTTGGGTACTCCAGCATGACAATGATCCAAAACACACGGCCAAGACAACAAAGGATTGGCTCAAGAAGAAGCATTTTAAGGTAATGGAGTGGCCTAGTCAGTCTCCAGACCTTAATCCCATAGAAAATCTGTGGAGGGAGCTGAAGGTTTGAGTTGCCAAACATCAGCCCTGCAACATTAATGACTTGGAGAGGATCTGCAAAGAGGAGTGGGCGGAAATCCCCCCTGAGATGTGTGCAAACCTTGTGGCCAAGTACAACAAACGGCTGACCTCTGTGATTACCAACAAAGGTTTTGCCACCAAGTACTAAAGCACGTTTTTCAAAGGGATCAAATACTTATTTCATTCATAGAAATGCAAATTAATTTAAACTTTTTTGAAACACATTTTTCTGGATTTTTTTGCTATTGTTGTGTCTCTCACTGTTCAAATAAACCTACCATTGAAATTATAGACTGATCATTTCTTAGTTCGTGGGCAAACTTACATATTCAGCTGGGGTTCAAATAATTTTTCCCCTCACTGTATGCTATGGTTACACCACGTCTAAATCCATTCTCTGAGTTTATCTCTAAATAATTCATAGTATATAATAACAGTACTTATCTCCAGTCTGTGCCTTTGGATTTTAAATATGCTATTAATTCATTTAGATGAGGAGCATTTAATGATAGCGTTAGGTTGGATGGTTTGAATGATACAGACAGATATGATGACCACCACGGTCGTTTTTCAGCTCAGTTTGGGTTTTGGTCCACTGAAAGCATTCGCAAACATTTATCTTCTATTGCTGTAGGGAACGAATCTTGCATTTCCATTTGTCAAAATGTAATAGCTCCTCCATGCCTGTGATTTGCATGAAGTGCTGCACACAGTGTGGAAACAAAAGATGAAGAAACAAAAATGTCATGTTTATGCTTGTGCTTTGCGAAGTCAATGAGCAGAGAAGAGCGTTTCAAGGCTCTGTCATTCTTCAATGAATATTGAAAAAGGAAACGGGGTATGGGCATCTTGGTGGCGCAGTGGGTAGCACAATTACCTCACAGCAAGAAGGTCACTGGTTCATTGGTAATATCTTAACATGTGTACTTATATGCACAGCAAACTGTGAGGTGTTGAATTTCTGGTGTAAGCCCCTACAGTGTTATAGTGTTAAAATCCAAGTGTACAATTACTGTTTTTAACACTGATGTGGGTTAACCCCTTAGTGTTCCTTTAAAATTTGCTTAAATGCCTAAAAAACTGCATACCCAAAGTAAATTGTAAACTTTTTTTGAACCATTTTTAGTATAAGCACGGTTTTGGTTTCTTTTGAAAGGTGACACACTGAGGTTTATTCCTTAATAGTCAGAATCACTGTAAATGTTATTGGTATTGTCTAATTAAACTTAAGACACACTAAAAAATAAGACACACTGAAAACACACTGAAAAAACTGAAAAAAAAAATTTTTTATCTCAATTAATGCCTGCAGCAGACCAAAATTAAGAGGTTTTAGTTTAAAAAGACAATTTGATCAAACTTACCAAGCCAAATGTTCTGTTTTGATAATAGTACCTTAGAAAATTGTGTCTGCTTTGTTTAATGTATCTTAAAATGATTGAAATAGTTTTAAATCACAAGAATCTCAGCTTTCACAAGATATATGACATGTTTAGTCTTTTTTCTGGGAAGCCATTATATTTCGCGATGTATCCCTGAAGTTTCTCATTAAACATGCAATGTACCGCAGGCGATACATCGGAACGGGAACAGGTTAAATTGTGACTTTAACAGTGTGCATTTCTGGTGTTGCCTTTCCATACTCCTCATCGGTGTTAATTGCACATACGGGAACTTGAGGTGAATGAGTCAATACAGTCAACAGGGTAGTCTAAAATAATTTACTCTGCTTAAGTGTATATATTCAACCTTTTTTAAAGTGTAATTTAACACCTCTGGAGTTATATGTACACTGGACAATTTGCCCTGCAGGTGTTAAAATGTTTAATGTGGTGTGCATTGTTACACTGTAAGTGCAAAATATTTTACACTGCTGAGGTGTATATATTCAACACTTTTGAAAGTGTAAACTAGACACATATAGACACTTGGTGGGACTATTATAGACACCAGAAAAGTGTTCAATTTAACACCTGTGGTGTAAAATGTACACTGGAAAAATTGCTGTGTGGAAAAATATATATAAATGGTAATTTTTGCTATATTTGGTAATAAATTTAACATACTGTATGGCAAATACACTCACCGGCCACTTTATTAGGTACACCTTACTACTACCTTTTGCATTCAGTACTGCCTTAATTTTTCATGGCATAGATTCAACAATGTACTGGAAATATTTCTTAGCGATTTTGGTCCATATCGACATGATAGCACCATGCAGTTGCTGCAGATTTGTCGGCTGCACATCTATTATGCGAATCTCCCGTTCCACCACATCCCAAAGGTGCTCTATTGGATTGAGCTCTGGTGACTGTGGAGGCCATTTGAGGACAGTGAACTCATTGTCATGTTCAAGAAACTTTATGACAGGGTTCGTTATCCTGCTGGAGCCCCGCAAGCAATTTTGTGTTTAACAGACGTCTAATAGACATCTAAACGTAGACAGTTTGCCTAAAACAAGACCTAAACTTGAGCTGTGCGTGAAAATCCCAGTAGATCAGCAGTTTCTGAAATACTCAGACCAGCCCGTCTGGCACCAACAACCATGCCAAGTTCAAAGTCACTTAAATCACCTTTCTTCCCCATTCTGATGCTCGGTTTGAACTGCAGCAGACCGTCTTGACCATGTCGACATGCCTAAATGCACTGAGTTGCTGCCATGTGATTGGCTGATTAGAAATTTGCATCAACGAGCAGTTAGACAGGTGTACCTAATAAAGTGGCCGGTGAGAGTATATCGTATATATGTGAAGTCTAAACATGAACTTGTATGCCATATGTGTAATTTGCAAAGATTGCCATATATAAAGATCCTAAATCCTAAATTGCTTTTAAAAATATATTAAATTGTTATAAATATCAATATCAATCAAATTTTTCGAGCTAGTCTAACCAAGAAAGCTTACCTGAAAAAGGTTTCTAAGAGAGTTGTTGTAAGTTGTAAGAGCAGTAACATGGAGCAGGTAATGCGGATATGACAGTCTCTGGTCCTGTTTACTCCGGGTGTTAACATAAATTTGTTGATCTAGTGGACAGCTTTAAGGAGCAATTCAGTAATGCAGGAGCAATTGTGGTCTAACATGTTTAGAAATTTTCAACTCAAGTCTGCTTTAAACCCCTTTCAGAAGTAGTCCAAATTCAACTTGATTGCAGAACCTTTTGCATTATTTGCTTCTTATTAGATTAAGTGAATATCTTGTAAAACATTTCTCAGGAGGCATTAGACTCCTGAATGAACCAATGAGCGCTCCTCCCCTGACCGAATTGCATCTAAACACCAGGTGTAAACGCAGCCTAGATCTGGTTCAAGCTGGGAGTTCAAGGAGAATCCGTTGTGTGAAGGTGGTAAGCCTCTCAAAGCAAATGATGCACACAAGCGTAAAGTGTTAACCGTTTTTCGCGCTCTCCCTCGTTAAATTTAATGGAAACTTTCCATGTCACCTGTAACTTTCAAATAATGAAACTTAACACAATATAATCACTTCCATACCGCCAATCTGCGCCTCTCACTCCCAGCAACACCTCGGCACGCTGGAATCTTGTGACCTACTGTAGGAGCGCCGTGTCAGACTCCACACAGGGAAGTGAGGCCCACACTTGCTCACAAAAATTGAATTCTCAACAATTATTTATTAGTGAAGTCTTGCGATTGCCATGTTCAACACACTGGATCAAAGCATCATCAATTGTAAAAATGTTCTTAATAAGCTTATGTGCTTATAAATTTAGTCGAATGAAAGGATATGTGCATAAACTACGATAGAAATTTACTAAATTAAAGTCATATGGCCTCAACAGATGCTGTGATTGTATTACTAGACTGGGGTGCGTTTCCCAAACAACGACGTAACTCGCGGCTGAACTATCAAAGTACGATGCACCTTTTGGGAAAAGAACGACGTAGTGACGAGTGTTTCCCAAAACCCGTAGTTTCTCATGCCCAGATCCACGTTAGTTATAACGTAAAACTCCCACAATGATGCTCTAAACAGGGCGGATTAACTACTTCTTTAGAGAATAACCCCGTAATTTCTTTGTGCAAATTATTTTGTTTTACACGCACACACATTTAAAAAAAATCCAATATTAGTTTTGGTAAAAACATGCACTCGCTTTATGTAAATATGTAAACGGCACATACAGTGGCTGTGTTTCCTTTACAAATATTATTGAGAACATTACATATTCTATTCTAAAACATAAAATCACTTACAAAAGCTATCACATATTCTAATATCATATATAAATCATATAAATAAATAAATAAATAAATAATGAGCCTATTTATTAAGAAATTATATAATAATAATAATAATAATAATAATGACAATGATGATAATGATAATGGTTATTATTATTATAATTATAATTATAATTATAATTATTATTATTATTATTATTATTATTATTATTATTATTGTTATTATTATTATTAATATTAATATTAATAATAATAATAATAATAATAATAATAATAATAATAAGTAGGTTATAAGTAAGTTACGGAAGTCCTAAGAGGCCAAGCATTAAAATATATTTTCTCTCTTGTTATGTTGTGATCACGACTTAATTTTCTCATGATCTCGACATAACAACTTGTTTTCTTTAGATCTCGACTTATTTTTTGTTTTTATTTGTTTATGTATTTATTATTATTATTATTATTATTATTATTAATATTAATAATAATACAAATAATAATAATAATAATAATAATAATAATAATAATAATAATAATAATAATAATAATAATAATAATATCTGGCCAATCTCTGGCCAGGGAGAGAATAGCCTAGCTGCAGACGTGCATTCGTGTAACATGCAAACTCCACACAGAACTGCCAACTGACCCAGCCGAGGCTCAAACCAGTGACCTTTTTGCTGTGTGGTGACATCGCTACCCACTGTGCCCCATTCAGAAATAATTTTTAGTATAATCATATAATCGAACTAGCTTCTCAGAAACAGTGATTTATTCGCAAATGTTTCATGTGATATTTTAATCATAGCTTAGAGTGGAAACATAGCTATTATGTGGCTCCTTCAGCAATTTCAAGAAAGATGCTACTTTTCTGACTGTAACACAAGTGAAATTAATTTCCCAGGCTGCTTTTGTTCAATCTTAAAGAGAGAAGAGGTTTGAATAAATTGGCTCCATTATCTGCCGTGAACTCCAGGGACAGTAAAGGTCATCGGGCACATGAGGGTTAGCCTTCTATTTTAGTGAATACCGTGAGCTATGCGGAGAGACTGTTTGAGATGCCACACTGCAATTCTCCTCTGGACCAAAGACAAACCAGGCCTCTTGTACAGTACAAGCCTTCAGGAAAAGCTTTTTAGGATATATTAACATTAATATTACTGTTTGTTCTCTGCAAATGATGTAAAAGGTTGTTCCAGGCTAGAAAACATCACATGACATTTATAATCTAAGACAATCGATCAGTCTCCTCCTTAAAAATGTTGATAACAATATAACAAAGCTGTTGGCTTAGAGTAACTTTGTACCTATATGCTGATTAGAAGTTATTAGACTTTAAGTAAACTGTTTAAAGCTGACTAATACTATATAAATCCTAACAACATCAGCATTATCCCAATAGATGGCAAACAAAATAACAGGCGATTTACAAAGAATTTACTTGAGGTTGTAATTTTATTGAAAGAATCTCAGGAATGAATGATTCAATGAATCGCTCTTTACTTTGTTTCATTACTGGATAAATATGAGTTTTTTAACTAGTCTCTTGAAAGAACAATTTAAAGACTCTCACTTATTAAGACCTATTTCATTACTGAATGAATGAGAGTTTTAGAACAAATCTCTAAAACGAATCATTTAACGACTCTTAATCATTACTGAATGAATCAGAGTTTTAGAACAAATCTCTTGAAAGAATCATTTAATGACTCTTAATCATTAAGACCTAATTCATTACTGAATGAATCAGAGTTTTAGAACAAATCTCTTGAAAGAATCATTTAACTACTCTCACTTAATAAGACCTATTTCATTACTGAATGAATCAGAGTTTTAGAACAAATCTCTAGAATGAATCTTTTAATGACTCTCACTCATTAAGACCGATTTCATTACTGAATGAATCAGATTTTTAGAACAAATCTCTTGAACGAATCATTTAACAACTCTCGATCATTAAGACCCATTTTATTACTGAATGAATCAGTTTTAGAACAAATCTCTTGAACGAATCATTTAATGGCTCTCGATCATTATG